>RJWJ010003153.1:44425-90029 GCA_004363605.1 Indri indri | reverse complement strand
TTCTTGGACTGAATCTGTTTCTCTCTCTCTCTCTCTCTCTCTCTCTCTCTCTCTCTCTCTCTCTCTCTCTCTCTCTCTCTGTCTCTCTTTCTCTCTCTTTCCTCTACTTCTTTGTCTAATTTTGGGCCACTTTTCCAGAGCAATTTGTAAGAGGAAATCTAGATAATTTATACTTGATGAATCAGGACAGTGAAAAATATCCAGGCAGCCCATCTTTATGGTATATCAATGCTGACCATTTATCTTCCATACCAAGAGAGGTAAATAAAATGATTCTATACTGCTTTAGTGTTCTGAAAAAAATATTCTTATTACACACCACCTACCTATGTGCCATATACTGGCATATAAAAATAAATGAAATGGAGCCTTGCCCTTTAGGAACTCACCATTAATTGGAACACAAATTAGATGATGCTTAGCACTTGGAGGGAGGCATAGAGAGAGTGGTCTGGCACATAAGATCAGATCTTTTCTCATAATATGCAGATATCTCTTCTTCTTGGAAGTATTGAAAAAATCCTCAGGAAGGAGGTAATATCCACACGAAGACTTTAAGAATGAAAAGGATTTAAGCAGGCAGAGACATGGCAGATTGAGTTTCTAGGCTGAGGATGCAGCATAAGTCAAGGCACAGGGACAGAGAATGAGTGGTCCACACTGTTATTGGGAATTTGCAGTGGGTGGGAGAATGGATACCTTTGAGGCAAGAAAACCAAGGGTGAAAGGACCACTCTTAAGTGAGCATGCAAATGACAACCACGGGATCTTCACTGTGCCTCACTGCTTATGTTCTTCCCTATCCCCCAAATCAAAGGTTGGCAAATGTTTCCTGTAAAGGGTCAAAGAATAAATATTCCAGGTTCATGGGTTATACAGTCTGTCACAACTATTCAACTTTGTTATCGTAGCAGGAAAGTAGCCACAGACAATATGTAAATGAACGAACATGGCTGTGGTCCAAGAAAACTTTACATCAAATGATTTTCACATGTCACAGAATATCATTCTTCTTTAGATTTTGCAAGCCATTTAAAAATGTAAAAAACTATCCTTAACTTGTGGGCCATACAAAAACAGGTGGTGGAACAGAGACTACCCATGGGCTGTAATTTGACGACACCCACCCTAAACTACCTCAAATCCCACTTGCAAGAAAAACATAATAAATTAATGTCTGTCCCTATCATGAGAAATGCAAATGTTGCCTCGTTAGAGATATTCTCAAGACCCGCATTTAGGTTGAGTAAGAGGTACCAGGATACTGATAAAGTTGGTGAGCTTTTAAAGCAAATGTAATTTTCTCTTCTCCTTTCCCTAAATTTTAATCTAAATTAAATGATTATAAAGGAGAATCTTATGTAGGAAATTAAAACAAGATTGGGGTGACTGGAAGGGAGCCTATTCCTACTCCTGGGGGCTAGTCATTTACATGTCTCAAGGAATATTTAAATATCAGCTGAGAAGCTCATTCCCAAGTTATTTTTGTCCTAAAAAGATGAAATTCCTGAATTGATTCTCTACTAGTGTTGTACAAAATTCTAGGAAAAAATTCCTAAGTCAAAATACCCAAAGCCAGATCTGGATCTTGTAACATCATCTCACACAGCAGTCCGCCTGAGAATTATGGGCAGAGGAATGGTAAAACTCAAAGGCCATGGAAGTATCTCTTCAACTACTCACAGGCTGGTGAGCCAGTCCTGAGAGCACATGCCCCCTCCGTCTCTGGCCATATGTTTCCTCACCACCTCCCCCCTTTCTGTTCTTTTTTTCTTTTATCTAGAAGGTAGACAAGAAGGAGGAAAAGGACCAACCAATTAAAAGCTAAATTTGTTTTCTGGGACTTTCCTATGCATTTAATATATGTATGCTGTCTCCTATTTGCAAGGCATAACTAACTAAGTATGGATAACACTAGCGTGGAACATTCTATTGCATTGTTTTAACTGCCGTGAAAAATCACACTTTGGTCATAAGTAGTAACCATCACATCCATCCTAATGTACCCATCCTTAATATTGATTTGAGAAGCATGTCTTAAAAAATGACATAGACATCCACTTTTAACTCTTTAAAAGCAGAAACTTACAGAAAACCAAGAAGAAATCCCATCACAGTTTCACTAATCGATTTTTACTGTGAAGAGAGGAGGAGATGGCAATGCTTTAAAATTGTTTTGTGTATGTCCACGTTTATATGCATGTGAAGATTTACTGGAACAATTTATCTCTTTGGAAAAATCAGGTTCCTTTATCCAGTTTGAGGCCAAGAACTTAATAGGACATGCTAAGATGTGGAGTCTAATCTGATATTTTAAAGCAATGTGTTAGCCTTGGTCCCAAATACCTTGGACACTGAGATGAAGAAGAAACAGAATGCTTTCCCAGTCACAGCTTGCTGATTGTGCTAACAACCTGAGCCCATGACCCGAGACGTAGAGAGTTAAAAACGGGCACAAATGACCTTTCCTTCTACCCACTTCTATTCTGTCTGCAAAATTCTTAATCTTGTATAAAAACGCAGCTTAAATGTCACTTCCCTTTAAAACCTTGCCTCCCACTCTCAGGCAAAATTAGTTGTCCCCTACTCATCTTTGCTCCCATAGCACTTTGCACAAAACCCTATTACAGCTATTACCCACTTATCACAGTAAATTGCAATTTATCTGTTTACGGGTCCATCTATTTCCACCAGAATATGCACCCTCAAGGGTAAAGATCAGATCTTATTCATCTTCGTATTCCCAGCGCTCAGCACAATGCTGACACAACAGCCACTTAAAACATGTTTTAGTATTTTTATTATTAAAGAAATAAATGCCCATGTTAAAAATTTAAAACAGCATAGACGAGTATAAAAGGAAAGGTTAAAAGTTGTCTTTCTACCATCCAGAGTCCAGACCATCACTCCCACTTCCCAAAAGAAATCATTCTTGAGAGACTGTTAACAACGCACAGGCCCTGCATGCTCCCCTTCCACTCCGCTCCCGGCCAACCAACGTGAACGGCTGGCTCTCAAAGCCATCACACATGCACGAGTTGCTGCCTCTGCTAACCACCTGACGTGGCTGGGCACAAAATCCCTCAAAGCAACGGGCCACAGAAGCACTGCATTTTAGGAAGGACACAGTCTGCTTATGACCCAGTTCTCTGCACTTTTTGTGACTTGATTATGTTACAAGTTCTTCCCACTTACTGACACTTTTCCTCTCGTTTTTTCGTCTCTTACTATCTTTTTGTGACTCTCTCACTCTGTGTCTACATGCCTCCATCACAACTCTGTCTTTACTTTTCTCTCAATATGACTTTTGTCTACGGTCTCTCTATGTCTCTTTGTCTTTCATCTACTCTTCTCCCACGCCCCTCGTCCTCTTTCTCTGCCTGTCTTTCTTATGCTTCCTTTCTCTCCATATCTCTGTATCCATTGTCTCTCCATCTCTTTCTCTGTTTCTCTCTCTCTCTCCTTGTTCTGGAGCTCTTCCTCCACTTAGCTTTCACAGTCAGTAAGCATCCCTTTCATGGCCTTACAAAATTAATGTTTCACTTTTCAGAGTGGAGACTTAAATGTTGTATGTTGGAGCTTAAGTTGCTGTGAATGGATACAGATATACAAATGAGCACAAATCTATTATGTGTGCATATATATGTATATATGTGACATAGAAATGGGCACCAAGATCAAGACAGAGACTAAAATTTAAACTGAAATACATGGTGCTTTACTGGGGGAATGGAGGTCACTAGAATTTCTGGGACATGTAGTCAGGTTGCTGAAGTTACCTTCAGATCACTGTCTCTGAAATCAACAAAGGGAATGATAAACAAAAGGCCTGGTAGCACATGCTGCTGCACACCCAGGAGAGAGACACAGAGTGACCTTCTTTCTGTTTTGTAAAATGCCTGGGCATCAGACTGTTTCCCAACAATAGTGATTGGAAGCAAAACAGGCAACTTGAATGTGGGCTCTTTGTCTAGTTCAGTTGCCTGGAATTCAGTTTTAATGAGGCCAAGTTCACAAATTCATTTGCTCTTTCTTCGTTGTTTTTTCACTTTGCAAATAACTTTCAAAAATAACTCAAATAATGCATGTTTATTGAGAAATAACAACAAAAGACACAGGCAAACCAAAAAAAAGCTCACATATAATCCCAAAATTCATCATAATCACAGGGAAACATTTATAGTCATATCTTTCCTGGCCTTTTTTTTTTTTTTTAACAAAAATGTAATTTTTGAAAAAATAATCAAACCCCTACTATGCCAAGGTATACTTCTAGGGACTTGAGATATATGAAAGAAAAACAGAGACAGAAAACCCTGACTTCATGGGGGCTATGTTTGTACTATTTTGTAATATGTTATTCTGGTGTTTTGTGGGAGGCTTCCCAATTCAGTATCTATATATTTATCTAAGCTCTAATGGCCTCACAATTCAGCACACATGTACAAGGTCATGGGTTGTTTGTACTAAATGAAAAGCCAGTTTTCCCTGAAGAAATAGCAAATAAAACAGCAAATATTTAGTAAACAATTATTATGTGGAGATAGCTAGAGACGCTGAGAGGGATGCCAAAAAGACAGGGCAGGGTCCCAGCCCTCATTATAAGAAAATAACTGGAGGGAAAGAACATAATTGCAGAAAAAGAAGCAATATACTACAAAATATCTTTTAATAGTCCATATGTGAGCAATATTACTATTAGTATTAATATTAATAAAATAGTGATACAATAACAATAATAATAAAGCCAACTGTTATTGATAACTTACTATACACTACATATTAATTAAGATTTTTTTATATCTATTATCTCTTTTAACCACCAGGCAACCATATAAAAAGTATATCATTATTATTCTCATTTTACAGATAAGGAAACTACAGCACAGTGTAACAAAGTTAATTGCCCAAATTCATATATCCAGTAGATAGTCGAGTGGGAAATTTAACCAATCACTAAGTGTTATGTTATATTTTAAACCACGCGCATTTCTGTCACCCATGGTTGTGTGGACAGCCAGGAAAGACTATTTTTTAGAATATACTGAATGACAGAAATATTACCTGGGGACCCTGTACTGTCCCATGTGCTCTACAGAACCTTCCACCAGGTCTTCACTGTTGAGGGTCATGGTTTCCATGGAGGAGCTGAAGAAAGCTGTGGGCTTCAGCTCTCCATGGGGGAAAACATTAAAACATATTAACGCAAAATGGTGCAGACAATGGAAGAAGTTCACAGACCCTAAAACTCACGTGCAAATCTCAAGGAAATGATTTTCAAGCTTGAGTGTTCTCAGGGATCTCCTAGGGATTTTGTAAAACATCAAGATTCCTGGTCCCTGCTTCCCACTGGGGCATTCAAAAGCGGGTCCCAGGAGGACAGTACTTTGAGAAACGCTGCTTTAGGCACTTATAAGAGAGCCCATCGCTGCTCAGTGAAGAATTTCTCCATCATTTCAGCAAAATGCAAGCCAGGGCGAGCAGGGCTGCAGTAGATAGATTTCTAAATCAGGGTGTCGAATGTGCCTAACATAGCCTTTTTCCCTTTAATGATTCCAACCAAGAGTGTACGGTGGGAATTGCTGAGATAAGGGAAAGACCTTTCACTTTGAATCCCTATCCCACCCTGCACAGGCCCTAGAGCAGGATTGATGGTCCATGCTTCTGTGTCTCATCAGCCCCTGCTCCTCCTGTTAGGGGAAGATGACTACAGGCATCAATCCATTGGCTTCGGGGCACAACATGATTAGTTGGTTGCCTGATAGCATGATTCTTATTAGCACTTTCTTTAAAAAGTGTATACATTGTCCACGCTGTCACTCTAGGGTCATTAGCCAGCAGGGGAGAAACCAGACAGCACGTCCCACACATCCTTCCAGGGTAACAAGATGATGCACGTTAACAACCGCTGGTGAACCACTCATGGGAATGGGCAGAGGTTAGTGCTTTGAACAAACCATATCATAGGGCAGCTTAGCGCCAGGGAAAGTGTATTGTATTAGGTCAGTGACCTGACAACCGGGTGAGGTGAAAGGGAGAGCCCCCAGATGTGCTGTTCATGCCAAGAGTTCCCCTACCACCCCTCTGCACTGACTTGTGGAGTTCTCTCTAAAGAAACTTAAAAATAACCTCATACGAAGGGGCACCATGATTCAGTAGAAACAGTTTTGAAGCCAGAAGGGCAAGAATCAAATCCCAGCTCTGGACCTTTCTAGCTTGGTAACCTTGGGCAAGTGCTTTAAGCCTTGACTTCCACAGCTTTAGAATGAGGATAACGATACCAAGTTTGCAAAAGTGGTGTGAGGATTAAGTGAAATAATGTGCTGATGCTCTGGAGTATACTTCCAGGGAAGCTGTTCACTAAATTGGTGGTTATTTATCTTTTCAAGAGAAACTTCTGTTATAATCAATATGTCTTATCTGAATATAGAGAGGACTGTGCC
Source organism: Indri indri (assembly GCA_004363605.1). Taxonomy (NCBI): domain Eukaryota; kingdom Metazoa; phylum Chordata; class Mammalia; order Primates; family Indriidae; genus Indri; species Indri indri. Next base: position 83,586 of record RJWJ010003153.1, on the reverse strand, counting down.
TGATATTTGGCAAAATCTCCTTTGCTCCCTTCCCGCACCCCCACCCCTGAAAGTTAGAAGTGAAAAAAATGATAGCTGGTGACACAATTATAATCCTTAAACAAGGAATATCCATTAACATCAAGAGTCACTCCTTTGAGTCAGCAGTCTGACTACTGCTGCTCCAGAATGTCAACACTCTTGGTTTCCTAGACAGGATGAGGTAGTGAGACAGCCTCTAATGTTATTTTTAATTAGATTTCATCTGCATAAGGCAATTAAAGGGAGGAAGAGGTGGCTATACCCCTTTTATTCCACAGCTCTATACTGCAATAAACCCAGACATAAGTAATCTCATCTCTGCAGACCACTAGCTGTGGAAACACATATGGCAGATAGGTTATTACTGGGAATCTCACTTCCAAAAAGTCCCATCATCAACCTTTAATGTCACTTTTTAAAGGTTTAAATAATGCCAAGAGCATGACTTCTAATGAGGGTACTTGCTCTGAATTCCAAGACAAATAACTTAAATAGCTGAACCTAGAACTCAGGAGCTCCACAGCCAATATCCACACTTGTTCCCACAATGGCAAAACTTATGGACGCAGGTGCATAGGCTTCAGACAAACCATGGGGTTAGGATGCAGTTGTATTCTAACTCTTGCTGTGTCAGTCCTACAAAGAATCAGCCCTACCATGGGATTAAATGTTTTTGACCTTCTTCTTCCACTAACTGACCTGCTTAATAGCAACACCTTGGTTTCCTTATCTGAGCAATGCAGATATCTGTCTTTCCTATCTTACAGGGTTGTGGTGAGAATAAAACTTAAGTAATAGAAGTAATGCTTCAATCTTTGAAAATGGGAAGCATTTTGGAAAGAGAAAAATGGACTATAACTGATCTAAAGTGGTATAAAAACATTCAGGAGTGCTATGGAAATAGACACAATATCTTTCATATGCATGTAAAATTTCACGTAGGATCTTTTACAGAGCATTAACATCCTTTTTTCCCCCTACTACATTGTAGAATAGGCTCTATTCTTTCATTATAAACTTTGCATAGTAAGATTCCACCTTTGTTTCTTGCCAACTCTTTGCCTATTCCATACATACGATCTGAACAGAGTTAAGCTCCTCAAGAGTCACCATTAAACCTCCATGGAGCCTGGCCCCGCCTCACACTGAGCACATCTCTTCTCTGTCATACCTTTCGGCCACTGCAGAGATACTATTTGGCCAGTTTCCCCTCTGGGAGACACGGGTGCATTCGCCACACTTTCTAGGCGGAGCTACAGGACAGTAATTGAGACACACACAAAGACCGGGCAAACATTTTACATACATTTTAGAGCCTTAACATAAGCTTGCAGGGAGCCAAATTAACTCACTCTCCAGGCAGCCTGACCAGTGATGTTTCTCCCCAAGAACTTCAACGAAAGAAAAGTCCTTTCATAAAAACGGTGTGTGACAAATGTCAAGGTAAAAATGAAACGATGATGACTCCAGCTGAGATTTAATGTGCAAATAAGGGCAGTTATGTCACTCAGTGAACATACAGGTTTTTATTTTCTTATTGGGCTTAGAATATACCCATATTTACTATAAGATTGACTGTGTATATTTTTTTCTTAAATCATATTTTTACAACTGTGTGTAAGATTAAAGCTTTAGTTAAACATAGTTTTTAAAGTAGGTTAAATTCCTGGATATAGATAGGGATGTTTACATCTCTTCTCTTGACCTTTACTTATTCCATCTATTCAGCTCAAAATATCCTTGTGATAATTTCCAACTGCTACTTACACTTTTTTGTACATTTCGGGGTTCAGCTGAAGCACCCGCTCTGTAATACAGCTTAAAGACCACACCAGCCAGAAGATGCCCAGCCCTCCTCGGAGCTCCTATAACATGTTATGCCCTCACAGGACCTGCATCTTCTCCTGTTTTTTAAGAGCATTATTTGGGTACAAGACTCAAAGCTCTCTGAGGGCATGGATAATTTATTTTCATCTTTGTGTACTACTCCACAATTATCCCTATACTAGTGTCTGACAAATACGAGGAGCTCAATCAATATCTGTGTAACTAAAAGTAAATATGATAATTTGGGTTAAGTTCTTAGCATAATGCTGGCACATTGTAATCACTTCTTAAATGTGAGCAGTTATTACTTTCATAAGTAAGTTAGATTATTTCATCTGCTTTTGTACACTAGCATATGAGTTTCTGGAGTCCCTCTTTAAAAGGATATGGATGTAGTTCACAGAGTCAACATTCATGTCAATTTGCTCTATAAAATCCCATTAAATATCTAAGAAAGGTTTACTTTCCAATTTCATGTTAGGCTTTTATTTTATCTTATTTTATTCTTTAGTCCAAAGACAGCGAGTTCCTTAACTTGAAGATGTGACACAATAAACTTAATAAACTATGTTTTGCTGCAAATCCGTGTGCCCAGATAGAAATGAATGCCTGCTTAGATCTCAAATTTCTTGATTTCCCAGAAATAGATATGCATGAACTGTGGGAAAAGGAAGACTCTTATGAAATAAAAGGTTTGCTCACTTACAGGTCAAGGGTATAGGTCATTGCGTCATTTCTCCATCCCTAACACTTCCAGTACACTTTACTTCAATGTAGTAGACACACAATATCTACAGGTTGAACAAAGCATTAAATTAATTTCAGCCTGTTAGGGATTTCAGTAGTGCTCTAGTCTATTAGTGTAATTTTGCAGAGGATGAAATTGAGGCCACAAAATTTCAACATTCTATGACTATATATCTATTTTTTTGTATACAGCAAGGACTATAACCCAGGATCCTTAATTCCCAGTGAACACTTTATTCACCTAATTAAAAAAAATAGCATTTATTAAGCACTTACTATAAACAAGGCACTTCGTATACATGATGTCAAATCTTCAGGGAAAAAATAAACCTACGAAAGATATACTATCCCCATATGTCACATGAGGAGACTGAGGTTCAAAGAATTTAAGTGTCTTGCTCAAGGCACCGTGCTGGTAAGCAGGACAGCTAAGATTCAGACTCAAATCTGTTTGCTTCCAAACCCACTGCCTTCCCTATCACATCACATTAGCACACATTGATAACATAAAATACCAAAGTAGGAATTATGTGGGCTTGCTAGAGAAAGCTAAAATCTTTTATCATTTTACTTAAAGACAGTCAGGTTAAAAAAAAACCTGTATCAAAATGTATAGCCAAATCAAGGCTCCATAGCCAACCTCTCTATAAGATCAGATTTGTCATTAAGTTAGAAGAGGGATCTATTCCCGAAGAACAACAGAGCTGAAAGCCGAATGATCGCAGGTTACCTTTTGCTCACTGAATTACCAGGTGCAGGTTCCACGTCTCACTAAAGATGAGGAGGTGGGTGGATAAAAGAACAACCAAATCACTACTTAAGGTAAAGAGTGCAATGTGACAGGCACATGCTGAAGTTTTTGCTTTCGACAAGGACATGGGCTAAGAGTATGCCCTCCTCCACCACCATCACAAATCAACTCAAGATAGGGTTATTTAAAATTCAATTCCAAAAGGTCTGAGTTTTTCTCTGCTACTTTAAGGTCCATAGGACAAGCCATATTTTGGAGTCAGATCATTCTGGGTGCCAGTCTCTGCTTTGCCACTGACATCCTGTATCTATTTGGCAATTCATTTAGCCTTCCATAGCCTCAGTTTCCTCCTCTATGTAATGGCAATTATAATACCTACTCATAACATTTTTGTGAAAATTGCGTGAGTGTAAGGCATCTCCCTGAATACCCGGCCCAGGTTGAGGCTCAATTTATTCACTGAGGTTGGAGAATAAATGTCAAGTCCCAGAACAACTAAAGGTAAAAAAGTACATGGAAATCAACCAGACCTTCATGCTTTGTCATAAATGCAGCATTAAAGATATCATAATGGCAAAATATAAATCAAGTAAAGCCTATGTTAGTAAAGCTTATAACATGATTGCCAGTGAGAAAGGGGCAGAGTGGTGACTTGAAATATTCAAATTAACTTTAGCATAAAAATATGAAAAAGAGATATTAACACTTGTCACCTAACTACTATCTACCAAGGATTTTAAAAGGATTGATGAGTGCAGCATTTTGAAATTCCTTGGAAATAAGGAATAAACAGATATGCCATTATGCATACATATAAAGGCAAATATATATTTTAACACTCTGAAGATTACTACATAAATTTAGATCAGGGCACAGCATGCCTGGGATGAGTAGGGTAGGAACAATATGTTCTTGCTTATGACACCAAGCTCATGACAAATGATTCATACCCAGCACCTTTCATGCCAGAAGATCCCCCCAGGTATTCTACCAACTCTAGCAACAGTTTCCATCAAGCGAGACTGCAGCATACAGGAATCACTTCACACCCACAGACGAGGCAAAACAGTCATGTCTTTATACAGCCGCACAAGTCCAACAGTTGAGGGGGCAGGAAAGAGAAGGGAAAGAGCTGAGTGAACCATCCAGAAGTCCTCATCAGTTTGACAGGCAGCCTGTAATTATCACATATTTGCACCTTGAATGCAGGTGTTATTGTGATCAGAGGCTCTTCTTAGCAAAGGCTTTTAGCTAAAGGTGAGACAGGTTTAGAGGATCTGTGTTGCCTGTGGCCCTGAATGGGTTGGAGGGCAGATTTGCAGGGGAGGGCATCTCGATGTGAAAATATGAGAGCCCCCGATCCTGTCCTCAGGTTTATGTTAGTGCATTTCCCGCTCTGGGGGAAGGTGAAGTATTATGAGAGTTGCAAATAGGTATACAGGACTTTACAGTCACACTTCCCTCTTCTGTATATCCTGGCCTGTAATTCTCTGTAATTAATATGACAGGCGTTGCCCCTACTTAAGAGAGGAGGAAATCCACATTCAGGGGGCAATCAATGCGACTAGGTCAAATTGCACATAAGCAGAACTAGAGTTCAAGTGTCTACTCTGCCTTCTCATTGCACGAAACTGCCAAAAAAGTTTCTTTCTGCCTTCCTTCCCTTTAAGAAACATTTTAAACTTTGTCTATCCTGAATCTGGTCCAGAAAAGTAAGACTGGCTTTGTTTGGGAGGACCTGGATAATGACTATTTCTCTTCCTCTACTATCTGTATCTACACATTAAACAAACTATTCAAAGTGATGAACAGGACAGAAAAGGGGAGGAGGGGTCTTTTTGGAATAATAGACTTCAGAGGGCAGAAATCCCATCTCATTGGTTAACATAATTTGAGTAATCATAACTTTAACACTCACCACTTTGATTATTTACTGCATTATCTCAGACCTACTTTCATGGCCTAAGCCCCGACCCTATTAAGCCCTACTGGACTTATAAGCATCATTTATTTTATTTTATTTTTTAAAAGGCTAGAAGTACTTGGCACCACTTCTTAAATGGAAATTAAAATTTGCCAAAGATGTACTCTCTTTTTCTGTCTCTTTCCAAGATCTTTCAAGAGATGAACTAAAAAAAGAGGTCTAATGGGTGAGTGATATTTTACAGCTTGAATTACATTAAAAGCCAGAAATATTTTGAGTCCAAAGTCTTTTACTTCTCAATACAACAAGATCTACCATGTTCGATGGGTTTAAAATTTTCTCTTAAAGCCAGAAGCTTTGAGTTAATCACTTAGAGCAGTGTGAAAGTTATTCAATCAGTTTAAGGAGATTCGAGTTCAAATTAGAGGATTAATTTTATTGGCTATGATATGATAGATATAACAGTTAAGGTAGGAAATGAGAGCAAGGGTCTCCAGAACTTGAATGGAAAGGATTTCGGCTTCAGTTATTTGATCAAACCACTCCTGAGAAACATAAAATCACAGCTTCTGTCATGAAGGCTGAATTGCAGGGAAAATCCTGCTGGTACGCTCAGGACAGAGACATCAGTACAAAATATTATCTAGTATGCTTTGCCTTAATACAGTTTATATCTATGTACCCAAGGAATTCATAATGACAGACAATTATTTTAAAATGTTCACAGCTCTCATTAAAAAGCTGACAGCACGACTTACTAAAGTGGTACTTCTCTGGGAAGGTTTCTGGCAATTACATCACAACAAAAACATTTTGAAAGGTACCAGGCTGCATAGACTGTGCATATTACAAATACTTCGATTTCAATTACCTGATTAAAGCTGTAACTTGGATTCCCCTCCATTTTACCCATCCTTGGTTTTTATGTTCTTCTTGTCTGCTGCCTAGAGAAGTTTCCACACTTTCAAACCATCTTCGGCTATTATCATCAAAGCTAGTTCTTTACTATTTCAGCTCATTGAAGTTTCTAGGTTCAATATAGCTCCCTCAGATTCAAATATCTAAAACCCTCCCTGATACGACCAAAGCTCACAGACTTGCATTCTAAGTCCCCTGGAATCCAGCCTCCTGGAATCAAGCAATCTGTTCCCTGCTTTCATAAAGGGAATGTTAAGTCTTTATTTGTGCTCTTCACTAGAGGAGGTCAGGCAATGAGGGAGAACAGGGACTTGTTGTCACTGGGATATATCTGATCTTCCTAAAACTGATCATGCGAGAGAACAACCGCTCATTCACGGGCTGGAAAGCCCCAGTTCTCAAAACACACTCGCTAGTGCTGTTAGAAGATGCTGGAGAGTTCCTGCCCTAAAACTCGCATCCATTTGGTCCCTTAAAACAGACAATGAACTAAAGAACACCTTATTCTCCACTGCAGTCTCCTCCCTCCTGGGGAAGAAGGGGTTAGGAGCTCTGCATAAAAATAAAATAAAAGGCCTACATATATGTCTTCTTGATCATACTTGAGCCAATCCATAGGTCTAGCAAGTAAAGGGAAAGTCACTTGAGGGAATGTCGGCCTGCCTGGAGATTTAACCCTTTCATCTCTGCATTGGTACTTTCACCCACCCCTCTGTTTGTCTGGTCTTCAGTTCCACACACCAATGTCACCAAAGCAACAGGGAATAGGGATTTGCCTGCTCAGTTTGAAGCTTTGGGCTTAGGAGAGGACTCTGATAGTGTTGGTAGGGGGAGAGAGGGGAGGATGGTCTCCTAGTAGGTAACATTAACTCCTGAGGGAAGTGGCCAGTGAAGACTTCAGTTTGCAGCGTCTCATAAGTCCCAGTCTGGAAACCCCATTTCCCCAAATTCTCGGTCAGATCACACAGCCGACTTTAACCCCTTCCATCTCTCATCCCTTTGCCCTCCGTCCCATTCTACTCACGCTGCTGTTGTGGCCGGACCAGTGGACCATGGCTTGGTTGTGTGCTGAGTCGCCTGTCAGCGCAAACGTGGTGCTGGTCAGTCTCAGCTCCTCCATCCGGAAGCGGGTGGCTTTGTCCGGGTCCCGCTCCTGAGTCCCAGGCTGCTGCTGCCCTCCGTCTCTTAGCACTCCCCGGGGGCTCCTACTCGCGCCCTCTTTCCGTTCTGCTTTCTCCTGGTCCCCTTCGCTCCGTCTCCTCCGGCCAGAGCGTGCCGCGACCGCCACGGACGCACCAGTGCCCCGGGCCCGCTCCAGGGACAGCACTCGGTCCCCGGGGGCCACCGTGAACAGGGGACGCACTAGGAGGGGCAGGGGCGTGGCAGGAGCCCTGCCTGGCAGCCCCTGACGAGAAAAGCCCCCAGAGGTCGATGCCCGGCGCGAGGTCGAGCTGGGGTGCGGCGGGGGGCAGCAAGAGCCGCTGCCGCAGGCGCCGGGGGCGCAGAGAACCAAGAGCCCCGCGCCGGCGAGGAGCGCGCTCAGCCGGGCCGGGAAGCCGCGGCCGGCGCCAACTTTTCCCATGGCGGGAGCGGAGAGGAGCCGAGACCCGGTCCCAGAGCGAAGGTGGCGGCGCGGGGCTCTCCGCTGGCGGGCTGCGGGGGGCGGGCGCTCAGGACCCCAACTCCATCCAACTTGGGCCGCGGTGGGGCGGGAGGCGGCGCCGGGCAGGTGGCGGCCGCTCGCCCGGGCTGGGCTTGTGCCGAGCGCGGGTCCGGACGGAGCGAGCCGCCGCCGCGCGGGGGTGGAGCCGAACTGAAGTCAAGGCGGAGCGGGCGCTGGCGCGCTGGCGGGCGACGCGCACGGGAGGGCGGGCGCTGCCGGGGCTCGGGGCGCCGCGTCCCGCTGCCGAGCTGCGCTGCGCGCCGGGGCTCCGGGAGCTGTGTGCCCCGCGCCGACCCCCCTCGGCCTCGCGGGCGCCGCCGCCCCCTCAGCGCCGCCTCAGCGCCGCCCGCTCTGCGCCCCCGCGGCCGCGGGTCCCCGCGAGGAGTCCGCGCACCCTGCCCGCGGGGGCGGCCAACCCCGGGCTCCAGGAGCGGTTGCAGTGTAGGAAGCTTCCTAGTCCTGCTTTATCGTGTCTGTCAGTCTCTGTTGCTGGTTTCTTTTTTCTCTTTCTGGTCTTTGCCAGTTTAGGAGATGGGGATGAGTGGGCTCCTGCTTTTTGCCTCTCTTACTCTCAGTGAGTTGGCATCTTGACCTTACCCTGAGCAGAGCCTGTGTGTCCCAGCCTGAGGGAGATCCCAGAAAGGCAGCAGCTGAGAGTGATGTAATTAAATGATCGTGTGTGTGTGTGCGCGCGCGCGCGTGTAGTTTGGGGGGATTTTTCCCATCAATAAGAACGCTTAGATTCATTTCCTGACCTCCTAAAGCACTCACTGTATTTGAACCCAACCTTCCTGCAGGCAATCATATTTAAGAGAACATTTTCCTAAATGTAATGTTTCCATAAGTGTTTTTTGTGTGTAAGTGTGTGTGTGTGTGTCTTGGCTTCCCTAAGAGCCCAAACTCATTGAGGATAGGGAGATCAAATTGTGAGCAACTTGAAAGAAGTGATCTATTTATTTTATTTGCCATTTTATCTTCAGTGCCCTCCCTACACAGTAGGAAATCTGTCAGTCATTAACTCAGTAAATATTTGTTGCGAGTCTATTATACATCTGCATATCAAGTAAATGCAGGAAAAGAGGCACAGCACTATATTTATCCTGTGTTATTTGGTGCCTAGCCCAGTGCTACTAGCACATGCTTTGAGATCCCTGTTAACAAGTCTGTGCTGAATGCTTTGCCACTGGTTTACTGTGGGACCTCAGACAAGTCTCAGCTTTCTACACTTTAAAATGGAATGGTCACATTAGATAACCTTTAAAATCCCTTCCACTCCTAAAATTCTATAATGGTATGCTTATAATATCTGCCCAGCCCCTGCTACTGTTCATAAGTTCAGATGAAGATTTATAACAGGTGAATGGGCTTTGGAAATTACAAAGAATTTCTCAAAATCCAAACCTTTTTCATATAGACAATTTGCTAAGGGTTGAAATGCCTTCAAATTTCTTTACAGTCTTCATGTACCTAATAACATTCTCTTATGTTCTTGGTAATTATTAAATTATTCAATAAATATTTACTGATTGACTAAATGAATGACACAACAAAATAGTACTAATTCCAGTTTTTAATTACATTTTTGGTTTATTTTCACACACAGAATGGTAACAACCTCGCTGAAAAATCTGAATTCTGAGTTTGTGACAAGGCCAACTTGAAAGTAACACAGAGTGATATTTACTCTTCAATCAACGAAACCCTTTCAAATGCTGTCCAAGAAGACTTCTATTCTATCAATCCAATCCAGAGAGGTATTATAAAAAGACTGTTCTGAATTATTGTTCTTATGACCAATGCAGACAAAGTGCAAATGCAAAGAGGGAAGTCTTCTCAATCACTAAACTTGAGTACCTAAAAGGACAAGAGTGTCCTGTTTGTCATTGAAGGAGAGAGACAGGCTGTTCTTCCAAAAGCACCTTTACCACCCAAAACCGGATCCTCCTAAAACAGAAACACTGTCTGGCAGGCTATGGCCTCTAGATGGAGGAGAGGAGAGCCAGAGATCCACTCTCTTCCCCAAATTGCAAGTCCTCTTTGACAAAACCCAGGGCAGTCATTTTCCTCTCCTCAGAAGGGTTTTTAGAGCTTTGCAGGATCATTTGCTTAATGACTTCTTTCTATGCCCTGCTAACCTTCTTTCCAGTCTGGATAAGCATGTGGGAATTCCTCCAAGAAAGGAAACCCGGATTAAAGAATTGGAAACCAAATAAATTCTCATCCAAGTATACGACTGGAAAAAGCAAAATGAAAAAGAGGCAATTCATGGATTTAAATTTTCTCAGTTGAGTGTATTATTGCCCTACCAAAATTTATTTTGGTTTCAAAATGAAGCTCTTCCTAAAGAAAACTGATACAAGCAGCGTTGATTTTTCTTTCCCAGAGTTTGCAGCTTCATCTTTTCAAACACACCTGTCAGAATGATCCCTTTAAAGTGAAAATATTTGTAGTCCGTTTGCTGGGCATTCACAGAGAGCAGGAAAGTTTTAATTATTCATTTGAGAAAAAGTGACACAAATGTGAATTATTATTTATTTTAATTATTCATTTGAGAAAAAAGTTATACAAATATGAATGCAATTGGCTCCAAGTAATATTGTATTAATATATTTATGTATACATAGATTCATTTTATATCTTAAGGCTCTTCCCACCATTGACTTTTGTCAGCAAGCAGAACAGGAAAGTATCAGTGATTTCCTAAATCATACTCCTTTTCCAGGAGACTACAATAAATGGCTAGGCATGGGGGAAAGTTTATTTCAAGATTTTTCAGTCCAACAACCCACTAAACAACCCAATAGGTTTTACTAATATAATACAATAAGAATGGGTCACTTATTAAGAAAATAATTGATACTAAAGGCCAGTGGCAAACATAGATCTCTCATTCCAATAAGGAGTCTTTCCGCTGTGCACATGAGAACTGTGCACCACTAAGTCTAAGGTATTTTCATATCTCATCTGGATTAGCGCAATAGCCTCTTTACTGCTCTCCCTACTCTGCAACGGCTCTGCTCCGTCTTTTCCCTCAATATCATCTCCAAAGTAGGGTACAAGTACCCAGATAGCACCACGAGGTGATTCAGTTTTCTGCAAGAAGAAAATAATAGAACTTGGTGATATATTTAGTTTTAATCAAAAGGTTAAAATTTAGCCTTGCTAATATTTAATGACTGATTAACATATATGTCATATATAGTTTTATATATCATATATAGTATGAATGTAAAGAAAAATACACCTGTATGTGTTTGTGTTTGCATATTAGTGTGTGCGTATGTGTGTGTGTATATAAAAAGAGGCAGACAGGGAGATAGAGAGACATAGAAAGAAAAAAGAAAGAATATGAACATTTTGGAGCCATATCCTGATTGGTGTGCATAATCAAAAAAGTTTGGACACTTTGCCCTGCAAAACAGCAAAAGTAGCCTTTCAGAAGTATAAAAATCATAATTTCTTGTCACGTCTTAATACCCTTTGTCAACTAACCATTGCAATACCCAGACTCCTAACCATGTCAGGTGCCCACTCCTCAATCACACTTGGTGTCACTCTCTCCCCTCACCCATATACTCCAGCCATTCTGGGCTATTCCTTCCTTTGCTGTGCCTGTCTTTTTCCAACTCATGACCTTTGCACCTGCTATTCCACCTGCCTGGAATCCCCCCCCACACAAACTTCTCATGGCTGACTCCTCTTCTTGAGACCTTCACTTTAAGTATACATCTTTAGAGAGACTTTCCCTGACCCCCTACCTGAAAAAGAAATTTCTTTCACATTTTCTGTATCAGTCTCTCATCAGTTCCTTCTTAGTATCTATTACAGCCTTCAATTATTTTACATGAAACTGTTTTATGTTAATAACTTTCCAAAAATCTACATGTGGATAAAGATCATATCTTCCTTATGAATCTCCTCTTCCCCCAACATCTCACTCAGTGCCTAGCTCATTAAGTGCATAATAAATAATGGCTGACTGGCCAAATGACACCTGAGTAGCAGACCTACCTGCACAACTGATAGCTAATACTTTGTAAAATCAAATGTGTACCCTGTCCCACAAACTATACTAAAGAGTTTGAATGTGCCAGCTCATGTGGTTTTGTTTTGAGTTTGTTTTTTTTTTAACATAGTTTGTCTCAGCTAAGTACTACTAGCATTTTCCCCACTTTATAGATGATGTTAAGCAACTTTTATCCAGATCACACAGCAATTTAGTGCAAGAGGCAAGTCTTCTACATAAGCATCCTTATTCCTAGTATGTACTTGACTTTATGCAATGCTGTTTCTACTCCACATCCAACTAATAACAGACAACACTTATTGATGATTTGCTATGTGCCAGGCAATCTATTAATAATTAGCACTTTGAATCATTTTTAGTAACATCGAGCAAGCAATTATGGAAACAAGTTAGCAGTATTTTTTTAGTTTTTATTTGGTGTGGGGGGAGTAAGGTTAAGAGAGGCATATTCACTCCTCACATAATCTTACTGCACTAGCTATAGGTGAACTGTCACGTTGATTTTTCTTCTTCCCCTTTCCTTAGGTCTCTTCATTTCTGAGGGATGCTTTGGCTTCAGTTTGCACTAAAGCACGTTAAATGCCTCATCATTAGAACAATGTCTCTCAGAATACTTGGCTTCCCTTGGGTACCATTGAGACAAGGTGTCTTGCATTTCAGATCAATTTCATGAAGAACCACAGAAAGAAAAATGAGGAGAATAATATGTAGGCTATCCTCATTGCCTGCCAAGGGGATGGTGGAGTTTTCTTAAAACTGCCCTTTGAGATATTTTCAGGTACCAACAAGTACCGGTACCTAGGTCTGAATCCAGTAATTGTATCCCTTGTCATACACCCAATCTAAGTGGCTCTAACAGAAGAACCTAAGTCCTCCTATCTGTAAAAATGGGGCTAAGACTCATAAGGATGCCATGAAAGTTAATTCAATTTGGATACCTCTTGGGGCTAAGACTCATAAGGATGCCATGAAAGTTAATTCAATTTGGATACCTCTTGGGGATAACAAAACTGTCCTGTATTTATGTAACTTCTATCTTATCAAACCTCTGAACAGTTTTTGTTTTGTTTTATCCACTAATTTAATAAATCTTGCAGGAGCTCTGAAAGATAGGTAGGGGGCAGTTTTTACCTGCATCTTACAGAATAAAAAGAAATTTATCTAAGGTCATAGAGTTAGAGACAAAACTTAGAACAAAATTTGGTTATGCTCTCCCCCGCTATTTAGTATAACTCTGTTTCTAATTTGTATACACGTGAATTAAAATTCCACATTATTTTTGTGTAGCTATTATGCATTGCTTACACAATCATTTAAATTTTCAGATGATGGTTTTTATAATTAAATAGGAAAGAGAAGTAGAAAATAATATCACTGTCATTGTGTGAAATCATATATACATATATATTCCCACTTAAATATGCATACTTAATGTGAAATAGATTAAAAATGCTATGACTAAGTACATTTATTTAAAGATTGTATTATTAGACTTTTAAAAATATACCTTTACCAAAAAGTCTTATAATGCATTAATATAACTTCATTATAGTCTTAAAATGATATAAAAACTGTAAAATGCAGCTTCTATAGTCTCTCCCTCTCTGTCTTCCTCTAGACTGTAAGTCCAGCATAAAAAGGCCTTGACATAGTAAATCATAAAATCAACTTCATGACACATTTTCCAGTCCAACCTCCCTAAAAGTACAAATAGGAAAAATAAACTCAAGATATCTAAAGTTGGAGCTACATTTCACTTTTGTTTCTTTGGGAATACAGACTGGAAGAGAGGAAACAAAAGAAACAGAAAGCTACTCCAAAATTCTCTAAGGGCCAATGATAGGACAACTAAAAGCTTCTATATAACATAAAGAACTCTTTGGTTATTTTTGTCTCTTTTACAAAGGACTGATCCCAAGATAAATGAGGTTAATACTGAAGCCAAATTCAGTAGATTTCTGGGGCATAATATTCCAGCAGAATACAACTCTATAAAATGTACAGTAGCTATTGAAAAACAAGAACTTTGGGACTTCTCACTCTGAGCACAGAGTGTCTTCCAAAGAAAAGGAGGAAACAAATCAAAGAATAAGTAGCACAGTTGGACAGACATTAACTACTTTATGCTACTTCCCATTTCTCTGTTTGATCTGGACAAAGAGCAAATATACTTCAGGCTTCTGGTCCAGATATCCCCAACAGCACGTTCATCTCTGGTAGCGGCACAAAGGTACGCCAAAAAGGAAAGGAAGAGCGGTGATCAAAGGCACAAAGTTTATTGTGTCTATCTGCCTCTGGTCCTTGGAGGCAGTACAGTTTGGGGCTTAAATCCTAAACTTTAAAGTGAAAATCCTACTTTTAAATCCCACGTGTGGCACTCACTAGCTGTTCATTACCATTTGACTTTGGGAATCTCCATTGCCTAATCTGTAAAATGGAAGTTATATCAACTTCCTCATGTAAGGCTGCTTTATATGACATGTTAGCTGTTGTTAAAGTAGTTTCATACTTCAAATACCAACTTCAATTGATGCTGTTCCTCAACATACTTCTCTAGATGAAAGAAAAGGGGTTAAAATCTATTCCATTTTTTAAAAATCCATTCAATTTTTTTTATAAATCCATTTGTTTCCAGCTAGAAAGAAAACAAAATTTGAAGACTACCATGCCCCAGAAGATATTAAAAAGAAGAGTTGAGAACAAGTGTTGAAACACAGAAATTTTGCTTTGGAAGCAAATTGAAAGAGTGAGATAAACTACTGCCTTCTTAGTTCTTGCCAAACCAGTCTTCTATGTGTAATGCTACATCATCCATCTGCACCCTCACGAGCTTCTGGTAGGTCAACAGTAGATTGGGCAATAGACCAAGCTTTTGATTATCCAATTGAATTATTGTTTGCAGTTTGAAAAATTAACTTTAGAAAAGGTCGAAGGGGAATCTCTTATTTACTATGTCCCTTATTTAACACATGCAATCTAGCCTGTGGAGATACTTAACGTCTGAAGACATGAATAAGCTTAAATGCCTGGATGTAGATCCATGATTATTTGCCATGAAAAACAGTTAGAATGTGTTCAGCATCCTTTGACTGTTCAGTTACTATCACCAGGTGTACCTTATGAGCCACATTGTTGGCTGATGCCTATCTATTTTCTGAAGTCAGCTGTGGTTCTAGTAGGGATGGTTTAATGAGCCCCTATCTAAGAAAGCAATTGATTCATTGTTAAATTGGTGATTTGTGTCTGCTATCCAAGTGCTCAACTTCTGTAGAGACCCTAAATCAAAATATTTTATTTCGTTCTTCTATCTTTAATCCAATTCCCTTATTTTAGCTTCCTTATCTATTTAGACTTACTTATCTACTTCTATTTCATTGATATCTGCTACATGGATTTAAGCCAAAATTGATGGTCTCCTGGTGCCTACCAGCCCTCCTTTGTAGTATAATTCTTGGTCCCCACCTGCCATGTTCTATGCCATCATCCTCCAGGTCTTGGCATGATATTAGGGAATGTTTGAAATGTATCCATAGCCTTTTAATGGTCCTCATTATGGAGATCATCTTGTAATATACCTTTTGATGCTGTTGTTCTAGTGCTAAGTAGGTAAACAGTATCTCTTTTCTATATTCTCTTGGCACTCTCTAACTATTCTGACATTGCACTTTTATTATTCTAATTATCTGTCTTACTTATCCATCGCCTCCATTAGGCTCCTGTAAACTGGGGGTCGTGTCATATATCTGTCGCTTAGCCTCAGTCCATAACACAATGCAGGTGCAGAGAAGAGATTCAGCAAGTGCTTGCTGAATGAGCGAATGACACAGTTAATGTTCACACACCTTTAATAGCCTTTCTGAATATGGTCAGATGGTCAGCGCTAAGATGAATCATAGACACCCACCACAAATGTTACACAAAGCTAAATTTACACCTAAGAAAACAGTTGAATCAATAAATAAAGCAATTTAAGGCAAAATGTCATTAACTGAAAATACTCATTTTTTCCAACTATTGCTATTGGTCAAAGCTTGTTTAAAGAAGAGAACCCTGTCTAATAACATTGACAATGCTTGTTAGCATTTTAAAAAATATTTTAACAATTATAATGAAATTTAACCTACATCCATAAGACTGTCAAAATCTTAATTATATTATTTTCTCAGTGATTTTATTTTTATACACCCACCACACACATACAACCACAAAGAGGAAGACAGAAATATTTTTCAGCATCCCAAAAAGCTTCTTGTACATTGTCCATCACTAACACTTCCGTGCACCCACCCTGACAAAAATAATGCCTATTCTGACTTCTATAACCATAAATCAATTTTGTTCTTCTTGAAATTATTTAATGGAAGGGAATCAAATAGTCTGTACTCTTTTGTCTAGAGGTGAGGGGGTGTGCTAAATGGGGAGATGTAGGTCAAAGGGTATGAAATTACAGATGAATAAGTCTAGAAATCTAATGTAACAGTATGAGGACTGTGATTACTAATATTGCACTACCTACTAGAAATTTGCTGAGTGAGTACATTTTAAGAGCTCTTACCCCACCAAAAGTAATAAAAAAATAAAAAGGAGGAGAGGGGTAATTATGTAAGGTGTTGGATATGTTAATTTGCTTGACTGCAGTAATCATTTCACTCTGGATATGTAGATTAAGACATCATGTTATATACCTTAAATATATACAGTAAAAGCCAAAAAGAAGATATTCTTAATATTACATATTCCAATTTAACAATTACTTCAAACCTTTTCTTTATGGCTAATGTTTTTTATTTTCATTTTAAGAGAATTCCTACCTCCTGGTCATGACTGTATTTTTTTGGAAGCTGTGTTGTTTTACTTATATTTATGCCTGTAATCCATCTGGATATATGTTTCGTGTATATGGCATGAGGTAAGGTTGAAGGTTCATATTATTCATATTGTATCATGGATACCAGTTAACCCAGCACCATTAATTAAAAAGACCATCCTTTTCTCACTGTATTGCCATAGGAAATTTATTGTAAGCCAGGTGACTGTATATGTGTGTGTGTGTGTGTCTGTTTCAGAATCTTCTATTCTCCTTAATTGATTAGTTTGCCAAACTTTGTGCTAACAAAACACAACTTAATTAATTTCATCCTCTTAACAGGGTCTTTCAAAGAACAAAAATTTTTAATTTTGTAGAAATCCAGTTTATAAGCTTTTCCTTTTATAAATTAGAATTTTGGTGTTAAGTCTAAGAACTCTGTCTAATCCCCGATTCCCAAGATTTTCTCCTATTCTCTTTAAAAGTATTAAAATTTTAAACTTTACATTTAAGTCCATGATATATTTTGACTTAATTTTTTTGCTAAAGGTATTGGACTTGGGTAGGAGTTATTTTATTTTATTTATTTGATCTTTATGGATGTCCAATTGTTCCAGCATCACTAGTTGAAAAGACTCTGACATTTGTTATATTTCTGTTGTTGATAATTTATGTCTTCTCTTTTTTTCTTTGTCAGTCTTTCTAGAGGTTTGTTAAGTTTTTATCTTTTCAAAGAACCAGCTCTTTGTCTCATTAATGTTCTATATAATTTTCTGTTTTCAATTTCGTTGATTTCTGGTCTTATATTTATAATGTACTTATTTCTTCTTACTTTGAGTTTATTTTTCTGTTCTTTTTCTATATTTTTGAGGTGGGAGTTTAAATTTTTGATTTGTGACTTTTCCTCTTTTCTAACATACTTATGCATCACTTAATGTTGGAAATATGTTTTAAGAAATGTGTCCTTAGGTGATTTCATTGCTGTGCGAACATTATAGGGTGTACTTACACAAACCTAGATGGTATAACCTGCTACATACATAGACTATATAGTATAGCTTATTGCTCCTAGGCTGCAAACCTGTACAGCATGCTACTCCACTGAATTCTGTAAACAATTGCAACATAACTGTAAGTATTTGTGTATATAAACATATCTAAACATATAAAAGGTATAATAAAATACAGTATAAAATATAAAAAATGGTATATTCTCATAAGACACTCACCGTGAATGGAGCTTGCAGGATTGAAAGTTGCTCTGGGTGAGTTCGTGAGTGAGTGGTGAGTGAATGTGAAGGCCTAGGACATTATTGTACACTATTATAGACTTTAAAAACATTGTATGCTTAGGCTACATTAAATTTATTAAAAAATTTTCTTTCTTCAATAGTAAATTAACCATAGCTAACTGTAACTTTTTTTACTTTATAAACTTAAATTTTTAATTTTTTGACTCTTATAATAATACTAGGTTATAACATACATTGTGCAGTTGTACAAACATATTTTCTTTCTTTATATCCTTATTCTATAAGCTTTTTTCTAGTTTCATTTTTTTAACTTAATTTTCTGTTATTGTTGTTAAAACTAAGACACAAACACACACATTAGTTTAGGCCTACGCAGGGTCAGGATAATTAATACCATTGTCTTTTACCTCTATATCTTGTCCCACTGGAAGATGTTCAGGGCCAATAATATGCATTGAACTGTTATCTCATATTATAACAATGCCTTCTTCCAAAATCACTCCTGAGGGACATATCTGAGGCTGTTTCGCAGTTAACTTATTTTTTAATAAGTAGAAGGAGTATACTCTCAAATAATGATAAAAATTATAGTATAGTAACTATATAAACCAGTAACATAGTTATTTATTATCATTATCAAGTATTATAGGCTGTACGTAATTGTACATGCTGTACTTTGATGTGACTGGCAACACAGAGGGTTGTTTATAGCATCACCACAACTATGTGAGTAATGTGTCGTGCTATGATGTTACAGCAGCTAAGACATCACTAGGTGATAGAAAATTTTCAGCTCTGTTATAATCTTAAGGACCACCATTGTATATGCTGTCTGTTGTTGACCAAAATGTCATTATGTGGCACATGTGTGTATATAAATTTAGTGTTATAAGTTCTGATCTCAGCATTGCCTCAGGTGTATCCCACACATTTTGACAAATTGCATGTTTTTCTTTTTATTCAGTTAAATGCACTTAACATTTTTTTTCTTAAGTCATCCTCTTTGATTCATGGATTATTTAGATGTGTAGCGTTTAGTTTCCAACTATTAGGAGATTTTTATTTTACCTTTCTGTTACTGATTTTTGGTTTGATTCCACAGTGGCCAGAGAACATCCTCTATATGCTGTCAATTTTTAGAAATTTGTTGAGGTTTGTTTTATGGCTGAGAAAATAGACTATTTTGGTGTATCCTTATTGTGCACTTGAAAAGAATGTATACCCTGCTTGCTGATGTTGGGTGGAGGACTCTGTAAACATTCGCTATATCCTGTTGTTTGATAATATCGTTGAGTTCTTCCTCATACTTGTCTAGTTGTTTTATTAGTTGTCGAGAGCTAATCATTAAAGTCTCCAACTGTAATAGTGAATTTGCCTATTTCTTATTTTTTTTAATCAGTTTTTCTTTACATATGTTGCAGTTCTGTTATTTGGTGCATATACATTTAGGATTGCTGTTTCCTTGGTGGATTGACATGTTAGTCTATATGTATATCTATATCTATTTTTATTTTATCTGCTACTTTAAGACTTTTTTAAAATTTGTACAATTTTTTGAAATACATGTTAAAATTTTTTGCACATATGTAATGAGTAGTGACCGAGTTAGGGTATTCAGGCTGTCCATCAACTAAGTACAAAACGTTTTTGTTAAATAGTGGTCCTATTTTGCTACCAAACATTGAATGTATTCCTTCTGTCTTCCTACATGTTAGTACCCTTTAACCCATCTCTCTTCATATTCCCCACAACCCCCCACTAAGCTTTCCAAGTGTCTGTTATCTATTTTTCCACTCTCTACCTCCATATGTTCAATTTTTTTAGCTTCCGCCTATAAATGAAAAAAATGCATTTGCCTTTTTGTGCTTGGCTTATTTTACTTAAGATAACAACCTGCAGTTCCATCTCATGTTCGATGCCATTTATTTACTTATTTATCTATCCATTTATTTATTTTTGCCTGATTGCTCTTGCTAGGACTTACAGAACTATGTTGAATAGGAGTGGTGAAAGTGGGCATCCTTGTCTCCTTCCAGTTCTTAGCTTTCAACTCTACCACATTCAGTATGATGTTAGCAGTGGATTTGTCATACATGGCCTTTATTATTTTGAGATATGTTACTTCTATATCTAGTTTGCTGAGAGTTTTTATCATGAAGGAAGGATAAATTTTAACATTTTTTTGCATCTACTCAGATAATCATATGTTTTTTTTCCTTGATTCTGTTGAAGTAATGTATCATGTTTATTGATTTGTAAATGTTGAGCCATCCTTGCATCTCTCGTATAAATGTCACCCGATCATGGCATATTATCTTTTCAATGTCCTGTTGGATTTGGTTTGCTAGTATGTTGCTAAGTATTTTTCCAACTATGTTCATCAGAAATATTGACCTGCAGTTTTCTAATTTTCTTGTGTCCTTGTCTAGTTTGGGTATCAGGATGATGCTGGCCTCATAGAATGAGTCAGGGAGAATTCCCTCCTGTTCTAATTTTTCAAATAGGTATTATTTCTTCTTTGTACCATTGATAGGATTTGGCTGTGAATCCATTTGGTCCTTGACATTTCTTTTTGGGAGTCTTTTTTATTACTGATTTGATCTCACTACTCATTACTGGTGAGTTCAGTTTTCTATTTCTTCCTGGTTGAATTTTGGTAAGTTGTGTGTTTCCAGAAACTTATACATTTTCTCTAAGTTTTTCAATTCATTATTGATTTATTCATAATAACCTCTGATGTTGGATACACTTGAAGCTCTGACTTGGGTGGAGCAAAGGCAATATACGTAATCTAAACATTTGTACCTCCATAATATGCTGAAATAAAAAAAATGTAAAAAAAAAAAAAGAGAGAGAGAGATAAAAGTTTTATGCAAATGCGTAAGCAAAAAAAATGGCTAAGATGGCAAATTTTATGTGCATTTTACCACAATAAAAGAAAATGGGGGGAAAAAAATTCCAAACCTTTGATGTTTAATTTCAATGTATTTTTACAGTATCTGGAGTGCCTCTTGGTATTGATTTCTAGTTTTTTTTTTTTAACAGTGGTCTAAGAAGATACCTGATATGATTTTTATTTTTTAAGATTTGTTGAGATTTGTTTTGTGGCCTAACACATGGTCTATGCTATAGAATGTTCCACGTGCTGATGAAAAGAATGTGTATTCTGCAGTTGTTGAATAGAATGTTCTGTAGATTTCTGTTAGGTCCAATTGGTCTAGAGTCCAGTTAAAGCCAATGTATCTGTGTTGATTTTCTGTCTAGATGGCCTGTCGAATGCTGAGAGTGGGGTGTTGAAGTCCCCTGTTATTAATCTCTCTCTTGAGTGCTAGTAATATTTGATTTATGAATCTGAGTGCTCCAGTGTTGTATACACATGTATTTAGAATGGTTTTATCCTCTTCCTGGATTGATCCCTTTTTCATTATATAAAGACCTTCTTGGTCTTTCTTTTTTCTTTTTTTTTTTTTTTTTTTTTTTTTTTTTTTTTTTTTTTTTTTTTTTTTTTTTACTATTTTTGACTTAAAATGTGATTTATCTGATATAAGTATATCTATTCCTGATCACTTTTGGTTTCTGTTTGTATGGAATTATCTTTTTCCATCCCTTTACTTTCAGTGTATATGTGTCTCTACTGATATGGTGAGTGCCTTGTATGCAGCATATAGTTGGATCATTTTTTTAAAAAATCTATTCAGCTGTTCTATGTCTTTTAAGAGGATAATTTAATCCATTTACATTCAAGATTATTGTTGATATATGAGGCTTCATTCCTGTTTGTTGTTGATAGTTTTCTGGTTGTTTTCTATATATTTTTCCTTGTTATTTTTCTTATAGTTTATTGTTGGTGCTTATTGGATGTGTGTATTGGTACCATTTGAGTTCTTTTTCTTCTTTTGTATGATTGCTTTACCAGTGAGTTTTATATTTTTGTGTGTTTTTATGATTGCAAATAATTTCCCTTTGCTACCAGGTTTAGAGCTCCCTTAAGCATTTCTAGTAGGCCCAGTCTAGTGTTGAAGAATTCCTTCAGTTTTTGTTCTCTGGGAATGACTTTATTTCTCCTTAATTTATGAAGGATAATTTTGCTGGATATGGTATTCTTGGGTGACAGGGTTTTTTTTTTCTTTCAGCACTTTGACTATATCATCACATTCTCTTATGATATGTAAGTTTTCTGTTGAGAAATTTACCACTAGTCTGATGAGGTTTCCTTTTTCCTGATTAAGTAATGGCACCTGGCTAGAAGTTCATGATTGTACTATCTTATTTTGTTCTTAAAGATTTATTTCACTGTTTTGCCCGTTTTAGAAAATTATTGGCCAGTGTTTCTTCAAATATTCCTTCTGAATCTTTTTGCCTCTCTACTCTTTCCGGACTGCAATTAGAAGTGTATTAAAACTGTTATACTCTTTACTGTATTTCCAACTTTTTTCTTTTTGAGTATCAATTTGATTTATACCAATCTGACATAATTTTCAGCTAAACAATGCTTTTTCTTCTATTAAATCCCTTTATCAAATTCTTAGGTTCAAACTATATTTTTTTCAGTTTGTAGAATTTATAATTGGCTATTTTTTTATAGCTTGCAGGATTCTTCTGGCATTATGCATCTTCCCTCTATTTTCTAGAACATATTAATTGTAATTATTTTAAAGTGCCTATCTGCATGAAATGTGAATCAGTGAATCATCTGTGTATCAGTTTTTATTGTCTATTTCTCTCTCTCTCTCTCTCTCTTTCTCTCTCCCCCCTTTTAGTCCTATATTTTGTTGCATGCTTTTACTTTTGTTTGGATTCTAGACAAAATGCAAATATATGGAGGGTCTAGATAATGTTATCTTTATCATAATTGTGTAATCATTTCTTCTGAATGGCTGATAGAATACAAAAACTTTATCTAGGTGACATTTGGCTGTAGAATTTGTTAGAACTGCCGTGTCTCAATTTTGCCCTCACTGCTATGACTTAGTGTTCTGAGGTCTCAAACAAAGCTGTGAATAGGACTGCCCCACTTTTTGTGTCCCTAGCATTGCAAAGTGGCTGAAATCACTGTGCAGTTCAGCTCTTTAATCTCTCAGTGGCTGCTAACTTCTGCTGCTGTTCTTGAAGTTTTATTTTGCAATGTGAAAGTCTTGAATTGCAAACAACTATTTTATTCCCACTTTACATGTTTTCTTTATTTGGAATATTTGCCCTTAAAGTCCTAGCTGTTTTGTCCACACTAAACTCAAGCTTCTCTCTCCTTGGCTTAATATGCTTGCTACTTTTTGCTAGGAAAATATTTCCCCAAGCAGGAGTTGACAGACTCGGAAATAAAACCCTGGGAATACGGAGCTCAATTCATTGTGTGAATTGTAGCCCCTTGAGTCCTCTGTGCATAGTTTATTTTCAAGGCCTTTTAAACAGTTATTTTATGTTATTGCCTGAGTATTACAGTTGTTTTCAACATGGGGATTGGTCTGATTCAAGCTATTACATCTTGGCTGTAACAAGAAGTCCAAAATATCATAATGCTCTTTTGTTTTCATGTGACCTTTTTAAATACATCGCTGGATTTCAGTCATTGCCAAAAGAGTATGACAATTTTATGTTGGCGATTTATTTTTATTGACAAGATGATAGAAATTCTTGTCCATCACTGTCACCTATAGCCCTTAACTTGATTTTGAAACAGCTAGTTGGAGGAAAGAAAATAATGAGGAAAAGAAGATTGCAAATATAATGATCTGTGAACTTCATTTGTAGTTTCTCATCATTAAAATGCTATGTTCTGTGCTGCTAAAAAAAAATCACCCTTTCTTGTTTGTCAGCAAATAATTTCAAAATGATTCAGATGGAGACTTTCACTTTTCAAGAAAGATATTGTTTTACTTTACATTTGAAAACTGGAAAGAACAAACAGAAATATATAATATTGCAAGGCGGTTTAGAAGTATCTACGGAACTTTGTTTAGCAACAACTGGGAAATTGCTAGAGGCATAAATTCTCATGCCCCACCCTGGATCTATTAGATTAGAAATTTTGGGGTTAGAGCCCAGCTGTCTGTGTTTCACCGGCCCTCCAGGTAATTCTGCTGCATGAAAAAGACTGAGAACCATTTGCTCATGCTTGTGGTCCAGAGACCACACTTTAAGAAACACTATCCCGGAGAAACAATACCTAGCACACAATAGGTGATTACTGGATGCTTATTGATTTGTTAAATAAATAGATTGGATTGATAAATAAAATTTATTCATAGTGCTATTTAGAATTGCTTGCAATTGGGAAGCAAAGATGGCACTAGGATAACAGATGATGGGAGGACAAATTACATTTAATGAATCTTATATAATAACTGCACATTTAAGAATGTTCCATCGCTCCCAAATGTCCCAAAAGGATTCCAGAGGATAGCTACCTTTGCATCCTGTTGCCCTATAACAGTGGTTCTTAATGTGTGGTCGTCAAATCAGCAACATTAGCATCACCCGTGCACTTCTTAGAACTGTAAATTATTTCTCCTTACCTGAATTCACTAAATCAGAAAGTTTACAGACTTTCCAGGGGATTCTTATGCACATGAAAGTTTAAGAACCATTGCTGTAGGATATGTGTTTTGATAAATTGGCAATGAATCACATGGAAAAGTTAAGGTGATATTCTAACTGAGCACCAAGGTACAGAGATCAAAAATTCTAAAGTAACTTTCCAAATTAACGTATGGAAATGTTCAAAGGAAATTCTTTAAAGTAGTTCTACAAATTTTGAAATTTTCATCTAGATTTATATACACACACACTCACACCTCTCTCTATATATTTATATCTATGTATTTGTGTGTATATGTATGTATGTGTGTATATGCACATACACACATAAATAAAAAGAAAGAGTTTTATAGGAAAAAATCCAGCAATTCTGGAAGAGAGTCGCTAATTTCTTAGCATCAGTCCTTGTTTAGTAAGCCTTCCCAAGATGACACAGAAACTTAATATATGATTTCTGTGATAAGAGGTCATAGTCTAACTCCTACTAGTGGAGTATAGATGGTTTGGAAATTGTTGTTTTGTGATTTTCTTGCAATAAACTTGCACCATAAAGAGCTTGGTTAGTACGAAGGATATGTAGGTTTTTCTCTTGGACCAGATTGAATCCTGTGGGAGAAAAATATTCAGCCTGGGGTCATCTAGGGTCTAGTCCAGTAGTGCCAAAAGGAGATTTCAGGAACAAGAGCTTCAGGTCCTAGTAGCAAAAACTAAGGTGCAACCGTGGCTATCTAGGAGTTGCTGAAGGTAGGGCAAAACCATCCCCACAATATGATGCCCATGGTATGGGACCTGCAAACAGAGGGGTCCAGCCATGACACTCCAAAGAGTCTCTGAGAGCATCCAAAGAAAATAGATCAGCTCTAAATGGTTGCCAAGAACACAGAGCAGAAAACTAGCTTATGAAACTACCTTTTAAATAAAGCATTCCATTTTTTTTTCCACACCACCCTCACCCTGTTCCAATTATGTAGGAGTCAGAGCACATCCATCAAGGTGGGGTAGGGGAAGGAGTGAAAGCACAAGGTAATGGAATAAAAAATAAGTCCACCATACTCCTCTTTTCTGCTGCAGGCTTCCAGGAGATTCAGGCTTCCGCGGGCTGGGGAGATGAGAGCATTTTAGTGCTAAATCAAATTCGAGGTCTGCATTAGTGTCTTGACTGGACATTCTAATTTCTGAATTGGGACCAGTTTGTTACTTAAAGTGGCTCCAAGCTATTTTATTACCAAAAGAAGTGAGCAAAAAATATCACGGACTTGAAGTTTTCTTCCAGGGGCAGAGAAACATTATCAGAACTGAACACATTTAAGAAGGATGGTGAGAGACAAAAATAAAGTTGTGTTTTGATTATGCCAGGAGTCGTGCTTGCTCAACATACTGGTTACACACATATTGAGCCTTAAACAATTTGATTCAAGTCCAAAAATTCTTAAAAAAAATCAGAGATTTGAGCCAATTCTGTGCATGTGAAGCCTGTCTTATAGCAAATCCACATGCAGGCACATGCCCAGATGCTCAAAGAGATGTTGACTGTGAATCTGACGTTTAAAATAATTTATAAAGATATGGGACAATTTTGTAGAGGCAAAGTGGTATAATAAATACAGAGGTTCTGGTTTTGTTTCTGGTCCTTTCTTGAAATACAAGGTCTGTCACTCAGTGGCATTGATCCGGAGTTAGGAGACATTCCTTAGGCCTCAGTTCCTCCTCTGTGTCAGAAAGGACTGGGCTGGGTAATTTTAAATGTTGGCTGTCATGATTCAATGACATTAGTATTAAAAAAAAATGATGTTTGAAATGTGCATTTAGTTTGGGCTCTGGCCATTTACTTAAAGTGTGATCTTTAGCAAGTTTCCTAATTGCTCTGTGTTACAATTGCCTTACCCATCAAATGCCTGCATTGCATTCCTACAAGATGACTGTGCACCTCAAAAAGATTATGAGTGTTTTGATAGTCAGAAGATGGCCCCCAAAGATGTCCGCGTCCTCATTCCTGGAAAATGTGACTATGTTAACTAACACTGGGAAAGGGACTTGGCATGTGGGATTAACTTAAGGACCTGGAGAGGAATAAATTACCCCAGATTATCCTGGTGGGATTAATCTAATCACACAGCTCCTTAAAATCAGATGATCATTCCCCAGGTGTAGTCAGAGGGAGCCATGACTATAGAACAATGGTAGCAAGATGCGAAGTTGCTACTGGCTTTAAAGATTGAGAAAAGGAGCTACGAGCCAAGGAGTGTAGATGGCCTCTAAGGTTAACAAGTGGCAAGAAAACTGATTTTCCCCAGAACCTCCAGAAAGGAACACGGTTCTGCCAATGCCCTGATTTTTGTGTAGTGAGACCCAGTCAGACTTTTGACCTTCAGATAATAAATTTATATTGCTTAAGCCAGTATATTTGTAGTAATTTATTATGGCAGCCACGGAAAACTAATGCAAGTGTGAACATTAAAGAAAAAAACTTCAAAACTGCATACAAATGCAGGCTCTGCTGGTGGTAAAGATAGATAAAGATAGATATGATGCGAAATGAACATTGGTATTTTTTAAAAAACAGACCAGAATGCTACCAAGAGTGGGGAAGAAACTCTAAAGGTTATCCAGAGAACATGCTTCTTCCTCCACCCTCATTCTTCTTTTATCCAGATGGTATAGTCTTTTCTTAAATATGTCATACCCAGAAATTCAGCAAATACTCTTAGTCACCGATTCCAGAATATCACAATTTTTATTACAGCAAAACTCATTTCATGTTAATTAGGACAGATTTTTAAAAGGCAAATTATTACTTTATTCTTAGTTGTGCTACCATGAAGAATAAAAAAAGTCTTTCCTACACATTAATATGGGAAATCATTTTGAGCTAATGCTAAAGTTTAGTCCCTTATTCATGTTTTTAGGTAACACCTGCAATTTGTTTGGATATTGGGATTATTTGAATTGTTCAGTTGGTGGTGATTACCAAGGTGGTATAAAAGCCCACCCTTTTATACTATGCTCTAGAATATTGGGCCTGGGACTGTGCAAATTTCATTTCTCCTGTGCTGGCTGGTTTACTGTCAGGCTTGACTAACGAGAAAAGCCAGATGGAAGCTGTATGACTGGGAAATGAAAAACAAACTTGCTACTTACTGTTTGTGTCACTGCAGAAACTGTTCTTCATTGTGGCTGTGGTGGCTGGTTTCTGTATCGATGGCTGGTTCCAGTTTGCTCTTCTTCAACACTACAGAACTAGTCCCTTAGTGTCTCCTCAGAAATATCAGCCTACCTTGCTTGGAGATTTGAGTTCCCCATGTATGGGGGCACTTCTCTGAGGTTCTGAGACCCCAGTTATAGCCCACCAGAGCATCCCGTTTCAGGAGGCTGAATCTCAACTCTGTGGGATCCCTTCTCTTCTATAGTCTCTCTAGCTGTTTGCTGAGGTTACTACCCCAGTGATACCTCTGCGATCTCTTTTCGCCTTTCCGCTTATCCAATATCTGATTAAATGTGTTACATTAAATTTGCTTTGTTAAGAGTTCGGTAAGTTGTTCTTTATCCTGACTGGAAACTGAATAATACAGAAATTGGTAACAAGAATGGTTCCAGGAAAACAAAAACTCAAAGATGAAAATTTGGGATTTGTTCGTCTGTGTCTTTGGGCTTGAACTCAGGGCTGCACTCCTTGGTATAGGAATGAAATGCTAGTAATCCATAGCACTTAGTTAAATGATAGTTAATTCAATGATCATCTGTGGTTGATCATCTGTGTGTGACTAACTGACCTCTTAAGCAAGGCCTTTGGGAGATAAAAATGATTGTTTGCATCTGACAGTGATGGCAATAAAGATGGTAACAAGGACTTTGGTGTGGAGTAACTGCTGAGTGTTGTGGAGTGCCTAGGGAAATAAATGACAATCTTAGGTCACAATAAAGGAACCAGAGGACTTCTTTGGTGGCCCACAAAAGAATATTTTGTTCTTATAGCCACAGGGTTAAATGCAATGCATCCAGACACAGAGACAATAATAGTGGAAGTTGTAGAATTACAACTTATATTGGATTCAACAGCTTTGTCAAGTGAATCGTGTGAAAGGTGGGGCATTTATTGATAAGTTTGGGTGCACTAAAATAAAGAATGGGAATATTTGAGTGGACTCAGATAAGCCTGAGGATCTCGAAACCTCAAGTTATTTTGAATCCTTATTTCTAACAACAAAGCCTACCCTCTTCTGTCTGAGGAGTCTAGATATTCCTATTGCTTGAAGATCCTATAACAACTTCATCTGGGGTGAAGACAAAGTTATGGTGGGGGTGTCTTACAGGAGAATGCCTATTCTCCTCATGTTCCACCGTACACCTGTGCTTATTGTCACTAGTGTCATAACTTAGAATACTAGGGTCATACTTAGAATCTTATTTTAAAAAGCACAAATTCTGATCCAGAAAAAAATAGCTAATACTGTAAATGGTTTTCAAGATTTTGCTAATTTCTACCAGCAGGTACCTGGGAGTTATATATGAGAATGGATTTTGTTGTTGTTGTTGTGGTTTTGAGACAGAGTCTCCTCTCTTGCCTGTTCTAGAGTGCCGTGGCGTCAGCCTAGCTCACAGCAACCTCAAACTCCTGGGCTCAAGCGATCCTCCTGCCTCAGCCTCCCGAGTAGCTGGGACTACAGGCGCGAGCCACCACTCCCGGCTAATTTTTTATTTCTATTTTTAGTTGACTTGCTAATTTTTTCTATTTTTAGTTGTTTGGCCAATTTTTTTTCAATTTTTAGTAGACACGGGGTCTCGCTCCTGCTCAGGCTGGTCTCGAACTCCTGAGCTCAAACGATCCACCTGCCTCGGCCTCCCAGAGTGCTAGGAGCCACTGAGAATGGATTTTAACAGCTTCTAAGGTACTCCCTTAACAATAAAAGCAGGGTAGAATATGCTGTGGATTGAGTATTTGTCCTCCCTCCCTCAAATTCATATGTTGAAACCCCAATTTCTATGTGATCATATTTAGAGATGGGGCTTTGGGCAGTAATTATAATAGGTCTTGAGAGTGGAGCCCTCATCATTGGTTTAATGTCTATGTAAAACGATTCATGAGTGAGCCGGCCTTATCTCCTTTTCCAGGCCACATGAGGATACCGTGAGAAGGTGGCTGTCTGCAAGACAGGAAGCAGGCCCTCACCAGACATCTAATCCTGGACTTCTTAGCCTCCAGAACTGTGAGAAATGTTGTTTTCTAAACTACCCAGACTATGGTGTTTGTATTATAGCAGCCCAAACCCATGAAGACAGAACATAACTTTTGATTAGGCTAAATATCTTGATGTGGGTACACTTACCAGAAATTCGGGATTAAATGTTCACTAATCTAGATGACTTGATAACAGTTTTGTCGGTTGACTAAAACTTGAACTTAATGGATTTCTTCATTCAGTGTGATTGAGATGCCCAATTTGCCTGGAATAATGTAAAGGAAAGAATCCAAAGTTCAGGGAGATGGAAATGTGGAATGGAGTTAGCATTTGAGGCTTGCATATTCATCACTCCAGACTTCATCCCCCAAAGATTGCCCAGAAGACAATTGGTTTTTTAAGGCATTGAATATACATTACTCATGAGAGCACTAGTATCCTTGGTAAATAAGCTCTGTGGTAGCTTTCCTATCTAGGCTGAGTCTGAGGATGGGAAATAATTCCCTGATTTCAAAGGAGAGGACAGGATCCTAGAGGAACAAAAGATGATTGGCAGCACATAACTACATTGGACAAGGTGGGGTATTTGCCATAATAAACAGCAAGGATTTGGTGGTAATCAGACTATTTGGACCTATAGGGAACTTGTGAGCTTGCTAATTGTTTACAATGCCTCTAGGAATAAAATACATATTTGGACTAATAAATGTGATTCACATAAAAAAAAAACAAGCAAAAATCTCCAGTTCTAGTGGATTTTAATTACTATCATGGGAAATCATGGACACTTACTTAGTTTTCATGTCATAATCAGTTCATGTTCACAGACCTGGAGGCATTTCTTTAGTGGGGGAGTCTCTTTTCCTTAAGGATGGGCCCTGCCACATTGCCTCAAGTGTGTGTATGTGTGTGTGTGTGTGTGTGTGTGTATGTGTGTGTGTGTGTATGTAAGTATTCCTCCAAGCCTTCCCCAAGGAACATGAGGCATTTTAATAAAGAGGAAAGGAAATATTCAGCACTTATCAGGATTAGTAAATACTATATACAATGTGACAACAATTTCTAGGAACGCATAACATGACAGTGGTCTACATGTTAATTAGGGCCAATGACATTTTGGCAATAAATGGAATTTCAGCCCAAGTGTGAATTACAGTAGGCCCACTAGTTTTACCCATGCTGTCTGTATATTTCCTCAGTTCTTGAGTGAGTAATTATAACAGACAGACAAAAAAAATGTCAGAATCCACATATTATCTCTCTGACCCTTAGATTGACTGCTATTGTGAAAGGAAAAACCAAGGGAAAGCCTTTGGAGTTTCTCTTACCTGACCAGAATAACAAAGGAAAAACCATACCATACCCTTATGAGGATTGTAAAGGTTAGTGCCACCACCAAAAAATTGAAATATGCATGAGTATTGACACCTATTATTGTACCTCATTTAGTATTTTTATTTATCCTATGAAAAAAGGAGGTGGATTTCTGAGAACTGGTGTGATTATCATAAATATAATTAGATTGAAACTCTAATTGTAGCTGCTGGTCTAGATATGTTAACTTTAGAAGTAAATCAACACAGCCCTTGGCATCGAGAACATGGCTCTTCATCTAAAAAATACTTTTTTTTTCTCTATTCCAGTTTGCAAGATCCATCGATCAGAGGCAGTTCAATTTTACCCTACAATTCATCTTCACAAACTCGCTTCATGGCAACATTGAATCCTTTGCTGTCACTCATAATATAGTCTGCAGAAATCTCAGATGCCTTAATAATGTCCACTGTGCTGATGACATCATGCCGATCAGACTAGATGACCAGAAAGTAGTAATTACTTCAGTTGTTTTTGTAAGACACCTGCAAACAGGTAAACTTTATGAAATTTCAGCGACATACCATCTTTGTGAAATTTCTTAAGGTTTAATGGTCTGAAATATGTTGAGATATTTTCACCCTCCAAGATGAAAAACATGCTGCTTTATGATGCACCGTTACTGTTAATGGGAAGCATAGTACTTAGTGGGACATTTTGTATCTTGCAGGCCATTTATATACACTTTAGTGTGCTACTCTGACTCTTGCACTGAGAAATTGATGAGGCTAGAGAGACATCAGCTCTCTAGTGCCCTCCTCTCCATGGTTGGACTTTCAACTCTCCAGGGCTTGACCTCCAAGCTCCTTGGCTACCACAACTTCTCTAGCAGCAAATTCTCATCAGTGGTCCCAGTCTGCAGGAGCTCTTTTGAGCTTCTGGGGTACCAGAACCAGGCAAGCAGCAGGTCCTTCTCAAAAACCCAAATTCCAGCTCCCTGCAGCTACTTCTCCCAGCTTGCACATTTAATAATCCCAACTTCTCCTCTTTGTTCTCCCAATCCCAGGGGTGGTCACTGGTTCTTCAGTCATTATCTTTACGATGCCTCATATTCTTCTTTTTGCTTTTTCAGTTCTCTAATACCAAGTTGACCATACATACTATGAAATTATTTCCATTAAAATAGGAGATCTTCTTTCTGTCTTCTGGCTGGAAGCTGACACTTAAATGGAAATAAGTTTGCGAGCTTTATTTTGCTAATGGTTTCCTGACCATTTCCTACTCAGAAACTGAAGTAGGAAAATGTTTGCAAAGAACAAAATGGGATTATTTGCTGTTCACAGCATTAAAACAAATAAACAAATGATTAATCGTGATATTGCATGTACAGAATTCTCTCACTTAACATCTTGGTTTATATATAACATGTTCATATACAATTTTCATAAACAATGGCTTAGCTAACTCATTTACATTTTTATTTGATCCTATGTTTTTGCTATAAAGTCCCCTTAAACTCTTCTTAAATTTAGAAATCTGAACACTTATTCTCCAGAATTTTGACACAGCTGGGTCTCCTTTCTCTCCTGTATCTGTGACTTCAAATTCTTTTAGCCAATAAACAATAATATTTTCATCATCCAAATTGTCCCCATTTAGCTCCCAGGCTAGAAAAATAAAACGTGATAGTGAATGCATCTGTTTTTATGGCTTAGACTATCTCTCAGAAAGTATTAGGTTTTATTCAATCTCAGGATATTTCAGATGTTGGGGGTTGATGGTGATAGGTAGTTGGCAAAAAATTTTTAATTAATTTCAGAGGGGATTTTGGCATACCTGTATGGTATAACACTAGAATTACTATTTGTTTAGTGCTGTCAATATTATGATTTATAAAATATGAGGATACACTCGGTTTCCTAGTTTTCAATTTTCCTTGTTTTCCCCATGGTTCTCTTGCCTGCTTCTCATAGAAAGGAGATGCTGCTGCCCATTGAAAGGCATGAAGTCAGCAGAGACTTAGTATTTGCAGACCTGAGTCTCCATGCTAAGGGGGCGATTATGCTCACTTCTCTTTCACTCCGGCACCAAAGGTTCTGGCAGCAGTTTCTGGGTTGTACCCAGATAACGCAGGGAATATAATGATCACATTGGGGACCACTTGCTTTATGGAGTTACCATTTTAAAGAGAAATGTGTGTAATGATACACAGTGTCCTTAAAAAAAAGATGTTTCAGATACTCAGAAATTCTCTCCCCCCGTCCCAGACTTCTCTTAAAAAAAGGAAGAATGACAAAGGAATCTAGGTAGACACAAATAACTAAATAGTCTGGGAGAATCATTTTATGCACTTTTACAAACACTTTATGTTTTCATTCAATTTACTGGAATTGTGTCTGTGACTGAGAAGGTTTGACTACTCTAGCACAATAAAGAGGGGCAAATGGAGTTGAGTTTGAAGTCGAATTGACGTTCTTTAAACTATGGGATGTTCACCTTCTCTGACACAAGACAGAATACACAGAGCGAGCAATGGCAGGAATGTCCTCCACAGTATATTATTTAAGATAGCAGGGTGTGGTGGTTCAATGTTTAAAGTCAGACAAAGTTCAGAATTTCAGCACGAATTCTCTAAAAGTTGTTCCTATTCAACATTTTTTAAGGTCATATTTTGCTTGTGAGATCCAAATTTTTTTTAAAAAATCTCTTAGTATAACTATAGTTTGCTTATCTGGAAAGTAGAAATTATAATAGTCTCTATATTATAAAATTTATATGAGAATTAATGGTGATCATTCCTTTAATTCACAGTGTACTATAAGCCAGTGTCATGTCTAGATCATAGTTAAGAGTTCACTAAACATTAGCTGTCACTGTTATTATTTTAAGAGAAAGAGATTTACCAAACCCATTTTTGACATGAGCCACATAGAATACTGATGCTTGGTGTCACAGATTAATAGCAGGCACAAAATCTTTCCCAAAATATTGATCATGTGGGTTTTTTTTATTTTCTATATTTTAGGAGTCCTTGATATCTTTCAGGGGGCCTTGCTGGCTCGCAAGAGACTGCCCCTGCATGGGCTGGCCAATCTTAGTGACTTGAAGAATCAGAAGCTGGAGAAAATTAAGGGGGTTATGGTAGGCTTATTAACGCCCCCCCCCCAATATCTATGTTCTGATTCCTGGAACCTGTGGATATTAACTTATATAACAAAAAAGGGACTTTGTAGATACGATTAAGTTAACAATCTCGAGTTGATTGCATTTAGGGATTGGCACAGACACAGAGGAAAAGGTGATATGAAGACAGATTTGAAGATGCTGGCCACAAGTCAAGGATTTCTTGTAATCTGGAAGACTCAAGAAACATACTCCAATTCTAGAGCCTATTAGTAACACAGTTCTGCCAACCCCTTGACGTAGGCCCTGCAGTACTGATTTGGGACTTCTAGCCTCCAGAACTGTGAGAAAATAAATTTGAAGACACCATGTTGTAGTAGGTTATTATACCACCAACAGGAAACTAATATATGGATAGTTTACCAAAACTAAACTAAATCTAGCAAAAGAGGGAGCCACCATACCAGGATAAGTTTTCTATTTTTTGTAGAGACGGGGGTCTCACTCTTGCTCAAGCTGGTCTCAAACTCCTGACCTCAAGCAATCCTCCCACATTGGCGTTCCAGAGTGCTAGGATTACAGGTGTGAGACACTGCGCCTGGCTGAAATATTCACATTTTTAAGAGCCATCACAGCCTGGAGTAAGGAAGAAATGTTTATTATATCCTTGTTAATAGGTTGATTAACTTAGTCTTTATTTTTCTTCATATTGTGCAGTTTTAAAGTCCGTATCACAACCCCTTTATATATTAGCTCTTCATAGCAACTATTATATTACAGATAAAGATTTTCTTATGAAAGTAATGAAACAAACAAATCAACAACTAACCAATAAGCCCTACTCCTCTCATAGTGTGTTACTGTAAGAAGAACAAAAAAGTAACTCCTTACAAAGAAAAAAGAAATCCCTTTCAACAGTCATTGACATGCATTGTTATTTTTGGCTATTTTCACACATTTTAACACTTGGGATTAAAATCATTTCGGCTAAAAGACTTCTCTGAGTTGAGAAGCTTGAATTCATGTTTATTATTAGCTTGGCAGCAAGGAGACCTGGCCTAGCTTTAACATGAGAAGCAAACTTTCCCACGGAGCCAAGGCAACGTGGGAGGACACTGCCTCAAGTTGAGGATCTCAGGGACTCTGTTGAAATCTGTTAAAGTTAATTCTATATATGGAGCATTTATAACATGCTGCACGAAGTTCTTCTGGGGGAAAAATCTCTACCTTAAAGTAATTTAACACCTAATATGTGTGGATTATTACAGAAGTCGACGTGACATAATTCATAAGAAAGACACAGTAGGATTTGAAATTCAGAGGAGGCAGCCATTAAAGCCACCTGAGGAGCGGTGTGCAGCAAAATCTCAACAGATGTGGCATTGTAGGAAGCATGACCTTGAAGTTTGGATGGGTTTTCAACTGAAGAAAAGGGCAAGAGAAAGCTAATGAGTTGTGTTTGGATTCACAAATACGTTAGAGCTGGCAAACAATGACACCCCATCCTCAGGAGATAGTCTGTTCAGTTTAATTAGAAAGACAGAAATTAATAGTAATAGATGCAAATATTTAATTAGAATGCCTTTGGTACAGAGAAAGTGCTCATAACTAATGTATAATAAAAATATTCATCTCATAAACCATGAAAAGGTTATTAAAATCACAGGTAGGTAAAATCCTTATATATCAATCTAAATAACATAACAGACAGCTCTGTATCATGAACTAAAAGTTTAAAACTCCACTGAGTATCACTGGCATTAATTCCCCAGATGGTAAGCAAATGGGCATTCTTTCTTTATAAAATAATGCCTTTGGCCTATGCTCAATAAATCACGAACTCTGAGATTCCGCAGGGGTGTGAGCACTCGGCCAGCTGGTCCTCTTGTGACAAGGACCCACATTCACATAATGTCCATCATAGTACCGAGTCTGGAGCACAACAATGTGAAACTGGCCAGCCCATGAGGTCATGGAGCTGCCCACCAGATGGCCTCTGAGCTCCAGTCTCCGGCGGAAGCTGAACGAAATAATTAACGACCACTCTCATGAGCATCCCGTATTTAAACATATCTGGCAGCATAATGACGACTTTTTCTCCATTATATTTTTCTTTGTTATTTTCACTGAAAAGATAATACCTCTGAAGGCCAAAAGGCTAGTATAAGAGGTCAGGCTGATACGGATAAAATTGGAATTGATTTGAAATGGGCTTTTCTTTCAGGATCAGATGCAACAATTTAGCACAATGGTTGGTGTGCATTAAGAGAGAAATAAATGAGACCATATTAATATTATTATAATCCTTTACTTTATATTTCCCTTTTCTGCCTCTGCAATTCTGCTGTCTTCTTTGTTTTGTACTATGAGCTTCAAAAATTTCCACATTGGTTTTGAAACCCAAACATTAATTTTGAAATCTAAACTCATCATGTCACCCCTCTGTTTAGACTCCTTTGAAGGTTTCCCATAGTTCTTAGAATAAAGACTCTACAACATTTTGTTGAGAGCCTGCACAATCTGATGTCTCCCTTCCTCTGCATACTTAGCTGTCCTTGCACTTCCTCTAAATGTCTTTGCTCTAGTTTCACAACAGCTGTGGATAGCCTCCCACATAGGCCTTTGCATGTACAGTTCTCTATGCTTGGAATGCTTAGTTGATCTCTTCTTTACCTGATCACCTCCTGCTCATCCTCCAGAACTCAGTACATCTTCTCAGGCAAGCTCTGCTGACCTTCCTGATGAGCTATCATAAACACTCACATCATCACATGCTTCCCCTTCTTAGCACTTATCACAGCTGTAAGTCTCCATTTATTTCCGTGATAATTTATTAATGTCCACCATCCCCACTAGACTATAAGTTTCCTGACGGCAGGGTCAATGCTGTTTTTTTTTTTAAACATTGTACTCCAGAACCTGGTAAAAGAATTGTTGCACAGTTCATTTCATAAATAATATTCTGTTCTTTAAATATTAGTAAATATCTATTGAGTACTGCACAACTAGATTTGTGACAATTGCTTAAAATGAAAATAGAAAAGAAAGAATAATGGCTATGGAATCATAAAGTAGAATCAGCATAATATAAAAGGAGAAATTGATAAAAAAATAAAAGTTAATAAAACAATTTCAAACTTCTGCAAACAGAAGTTTTCTTGCATGACTCATTTGTGTGTGTATGTGTGTCTGTTGTCATAAACTTCTGACTTCTAAGAGACTACACACTCATTCACGTAGGCAGAACTATTTCTGAGATGTCAAAACAGTAGTGGAAAGTTTTTTAGAGCTCTGGATAAGTCAGCTTAGGGAAATTAATTTTATACATGTGTAAAAACTAATATTCTATATGATAATATTTAAAAGTTCACTTAAAAGTATCTATTTAGTAACAATATCTGGTAAAGAACAGCTAGATCATCTTGTCTGCTCAGAAATGATAGATCCAAGAGACTGAATGTTTGCTTAAAGAGAATTTTACGGGCTAGGCTTATTTATGTCACTATAGAATTGTCTAGAAAACAGCATGTTACAAAATGAAAAATAAAAATTTCCAAATTAAAAACTAACTTTTAAGGAAAGGTTTGTTTTCACTAATGCACTTGAAAGCATCAATTTGGGTGTTGGTATCCATAATTTACTGAACTGTGGAACAGATATAGTATATGACATCCGCCTGAGGCATTGGATTGTAAATATTTCATGGTTTTATAAATGCACCACGATTAAGAGTGTTTTAGTAGTCAACTGAATAATGTTTTACAGCATCAAAATGAAAAAGTTTATTTTTGGGTCTTTATCTGGGAGCTTTGAAAATACATCACAAAATTCATTTTATTTCTAATATATTAGGCTCAGAACCAAAGTTCTTGTGATACCAAAGAAAGAGGGAAAAGAGTCCTGCGTCTTGATCCACAATTCTCCCCTTTTCTAGGAGGAAATGCTGTAAAATTTTTATTAGAAATCCTCAGCTAGACCACATGTTTGTTTTGATATCTGTAGTATACATAATAGTACCCCAAAGATGTCCACATCTCAATACCTAGATCTGTGAATACATTACTCTGCATGGCAAAGAGATTTTGCATATTAGATTAAATTAAACATCTTGAGATGGGACGTGTTGGTAGAATTAGGGGTCATAATCCGAGAGAAAGTTTGGAAGATGATATGCTACTAGCTTGAAAGTGGAGGAAGAGGCCACATGCCAATGAAGACAGGCAAATTCTAGAAGCTGGAAAAGGCTTGTCCTCTAGAGCTTTGAGAAGGAACATAGCCCAGCCGACACCTTGATTTTAGTCCAATAAAATC
Source organism: Indri indri (assembly GCA_004363605.1). Classification (NCBI taxonomy): domain Eukaryota; kingdom Metazoa; phylum Chordata; class Mammalia; order Primates; family Indriidae; genus Indri; species Indri indri. The sequence goes on along the minus strand of RJWJ010003153.1, from coordinate 45,189 downwards.
CATTTCAGACTTCTGACCTCCAGAACTATAAGATATTGTCTGCTTTGCTTTAAGCCAGTAAGTTTGGGGTAATTAGTGACAATGGTTATAGGAAACTGATATAGTATTAATTGGCATGTATTTGGTACTCAAGAGTTTTAATTAACCATATTAATAATGCATGAAAAAATTTTAACATTAAAGTGGCCTCAAAGCAATCAAACGAAACTCAACAAACATTTTTGAACACGTTATCTTATAATGTCTTTAGTAGTCAAATGTACCTATTTAATCAGCATGTCACTTCGGTCTTCTTTAAACTTGGAAATATAGATAAGTTTGCCTTACACCGCTAATTCCATGTCCTGTAGAAGTCCTGAAATCTCTAGCGCTGAAGGAATATAGCATTTAATAGGGGTGATAAGGCAAGTCCAGGGATGATTATAATACAGGAGAGAAATAATAGGGCCGCAAATGTTTAGAAGGGAGACAGAGAGAGACAGAGGGTGGGGAGAGAGAGAGAGAGAAAGAGATGAGAAAACAACCATTTGGAAGAACCAGCAACTGGTTGTTGGGAAGATGGCAGTTTTATACATGTACAAGAGAATACATTTACCGGCAAAAGAAATAGTGTGAGTAAAAATGTGATGTTAAAAAATCATGAGGCAGAAACAGAGAAAACCTGTGGTTGTGAGGATAAGAATAAAAAAGCAATAAAATGCCAGCCAATTGAAGGCCCTGAAAGCCAAGTTCAGGATTTTGCTTTTTTTTTTTTTTTTTTTTTT
>RJWJ010003153.1:0-44325 GCA_004363605.1 Indri indri | reverse complement strand
GAGCAGAATTATCAACTCTGTAAGAGCTGGAAGTCACATGCGTGCTTGGGGCTGTGAGAATACAATTGCTTTCTTTGTAAAAATCAAGATGTGTTATCCTGGTTGGAGCTACAGCCCATTCTTTGAAGTGAAATATTACAAGAATCAAAATGTACTCACCATCAAATTGGTACTAACTGATCAACACTTAGGTGCACACAGGGAAGTAATATGCATTGACTGCCGGGCAGGTGGGAGGGGGAGGAGGGAATGGGTAAATTAATAACTAATGGGTGTGGAGCACACTGTCTGGGGGATGGGCATGCTTGTAGCTCTGGCATGGGTGATGCAAAGGCAATATATGTAACCTAAATGTTTGTATCCCCATAATATCTGAAATTTAAAAAAATAAAATAAAATAAAGACGTAAAGAGATAGGGATAATTCTTCAGTGCTTCATGGCCTTACTCCATCCTTCACAGGAAGTGGAAGACCATGGTGAGGATAGAAGGTGAGTGTGACCCACATCTTGCTGTTAGGCAGAGCCAAGTTTTAGTCATGGGCTGGAAATACAATGATGCAAGCCATTTCCAGAAGTGGCCTGTATGAGAAACTCTCTGGCTTACTCCAACATGCTCTTTTTCTCTCCTCTGGCTGGATGGCATGCACAAAGCCCAGGATGCCCTGGACAGCCACGTGCTGAAGATGGCAGCGCCTCCATCCAGTCTGTGTTCACGAAGGAAATGTGAACTTGTATTTAGTGCACACTTGGCAGTCTATGACCAAAGGAATAAGGTAACGGTTGCCGTTTCCAGCTAGAGCCTCCTGTATCCTCTGCTAAACAAGGGATTTGATTGAGGTCATGGAGGCCTGGGATTAAATCACCTGCTAGTGAGTGTCCTAGGCCAATGTCTTTTACCTTTTTGTAGCTATGCTTTCCTCATCTATAAAGTGGGGCTGATATTAGGCCAACAGAGTAAAATCACGAAAATGAAGTGAAATGTAAGTGTCTAGTGTGTCTTGTACATGATAGATACTCCAACCCATAAAGAATTCCCAAAAAGAATTCCCTCTGTTGAAGAACCCTGGATAGTTACATATCTATTTGTAACCTGCATCTTTTTAAATCCTACTCTTTTAAAATCCTAACCCAAACTACATTATACTTGAAATCTGCTACCTGGCTACTTCTAAGGGTATCCTGGTTTATAAAGAAAAGAAATCAAACTGCTAGCTACTAAAGAGGATCTTACCACTCTGAGCTACCTGCCCAATGCTGCCTATCTCTAAGGACAACCTCTGTGTCCTTTCAGTGATAGCCTTTCTTCATACAGATCTCTGCTTTCTATTGCCCAAAGCATTGTTTGAATTACAAATTTTGATTAATAATATTTAATTTTTATGCATATTATTTTTACTTTCAACTTCTCCTGAAGAAGGTAAAGTTTACGTTTATTCTTTTATTTATTTATTTAAATTTCAGAATATTATGGGGGTACAAACATTTTGATTACATATAATGCCTTTGCCTCACCCAAGCCAGAGCTATAAGGTGCCCTTCCCCCATAGGGGGCGCTCTACACCCATTAGTTGTGAGTTTACCCATCACCACCACCCACCTCCCACAGGTCTGGCACCTGAAGTTAAAGTTTAAATAGTTATATAATATATTTTGGAATGTCTTAAAGGACTACATAAATATTCAAAATGTACATTCTGTCCCCGCACAATTTAATCATGTCATTATTTGCTTACAAACCTTCGATGGTTCCCTGTGGCTGATTTTTTTTGTTAACGCCTAATTATCCATTCTCCCCTTGTTTTATTTTATTAATTTATTTTTTAATTTTTAGCAATTTTTTGTAGAGACAAGATCTTGCTGTGTTGTCCAGGCTGGTCTCGAACACTTGTCTCAAGCATTCTTCCCGCCTTGGCCTCCTAAAGTGCTGAGATTACAGGTATGAACCACTACACCCAGCCTCCTCTTCCTGAAAATAAGGATTTTGTCCCACATGGCACCTTTCCACAAAAGACTTTATTTCCATTGCTCTCTTGTACTTGGGTGTCACCAGGAGACTAAGGGAACTATTTCCCAGATTTACTTGAATGATCAACTAATGAAAAAAACTTGTATTTCTTTTCTTGAATGGCAGTGTGGGATGATAGAAAGGGCACATGATTTTAAGTCATAAAGCCCAGAACCAGTTTCATCAACTGTTAGCCATTACGAGTCATTTGCCTAGGCTAGCTTTAATTTACTCAATTGTAAAATTGGGATAAAAATATATACTCGCCATTTCTCTCAAGATGTGAGCAGTCAGTTGATGTGGTCAGGTATTTCACAAGCATTAAGGACTGCTGATATAAGCCCATAAAAAATTTTAAGCCAGAAAATGCTTTTAGAAATTATTTATTCGGTGCTGTCGTTTCACAGATCAGAAAACAAACAAACAAACAAAAAAACCTAAATGGAACCAAACTCCAAAAACTCAGGGGCCTGGGCAGTTGAATGACTTGTCCAAGGTCACATGACCCTTAGAAGGTGGGTCAGGAAAAAAACTCTAAATCTCCTGACTTTGGGCCTGGGCATTTTCATTTGCACCACCCACTACCCACATTCTGAGGCTCAATTAAAACCTTTGTCCTATGTCAGCAACTTAGAATCATCAGTGCTTCATTTACTTTTAAGAGATATAATTGGCTACACAGGTTGGTGATTTTAGAGGGAATGAGAAGAGATTCATGAATTTACTTTCTACCCTGCATCCTGTTCCCAAAGAGCTTCCCTCACCTTTCCAAGACCTGAATTCTATAATTGAGATCCTTTATGTGTGGCATGGGGCTTTTTACCCTCTATTAAAATGCACAAGTATTGCTTGACATTCTATGCTGAAAAGAATGCAAAAATATATTCTTTATACTTTAACGCATTTGTGCTAATTTGATCCTCAACTGAAATCGGGTTTTGATGTTGACAATTACGAGTGAGGGGGTGAAGGGGGCGACCTCAGTATCATGAGGTGTGAGTTGGGCATTGACTATGGAAAATACCTGCTTACTTTTCTTCCTTTTTTTTTTCTTTTTCCTGCTAAAAGACACTTTGGTGACACACAGAACACTGAGTCAACTGTAAGAATTATACTTTTAAAACCTTAATCCATTTTTTCACAGGCCATCTCAATAATCAGTAAAACACTAGGAAATGAGCCTTAGGAGCAGCTGCCTCGCTGAAACACTGATAACAGAAACACAAATTTAATTTTACAAACTAAGAAAAATTTGATAGAAGTTAGCCAGTTTAATGATGTACTCTTGAATTAACTTTCCCTCCCTCCCTGTTTCCCTCTGTTCTAGTTCTTTCTTTCTTGTTCCTGGAGGGGAAGTTACCTGCATGCAAGACTAGTCTCCTAGTTCTGAGACAGCTGCTTCTGGGAGTGGCCCCTAATAGTGGCAAATGGGCTGCCGCTTAGCCAGGGGCCTGAGAGAAGAAATATTAGGAGGAGGGCAGGTGGTCTGGGAAAGAGACCCACAGATGGGAGTGTGAGAGTGGTTAAAAAATGCCAATCTTAAATTGCATGTGATTTCCAACCAGAGAACATCTGCAGTGGAAGACGCAATACATGAACAATGTAGAAAAATAAATAAATAATAAATAAATAAATAAGCAAGCCTTTGTCCTTTCTCCTCTTATTGGGAAATAAACTGCAAAAACTGTACCTCTGAGTCATTCATTGAGTTAGTTGAGTTCAAATTTATCTCCAAAGTCTGGCTTCTTTGTGACCTTTCCTGCATTCCATTTTCTATTTATCAGGGGGAAGTCAGTCCTTCCCCAGCTGCACTGGTTGGTGTCATTGGGATTCTCTTATTCGTGCTCCTGTCACTGTCACTTGAATGCACCAAAGCCCGTGTTTAGGATAATAACCAGTCTGAAGTTTATGGAAAGAAGATTGGACTCAGCTTCATAAAACTCAGGCATAAGCAATATATTTTCTACATCTTGCCATGCCTTTAATTCTAGGAAACTTTATACTCAATAACTACTGAAAAATTACTGTAATTAGTAACAATAAAGGCAAAATAAAAATAACAATTGGAAATATCTTCCAAGAGCCACAATTTTGTTAATGCTCTCAATTTCTTTATTGATTTAATGACAAGGAAAGACATACTTACTACTTTCCCTAGGTTACAAGTTTATTTTCTCTTTTTTAAAGAAAGTGAAAGCTTCTGAGTATTTGGCTTAAATGTCAACATGTTGTTTAAAAATCACCTCTCTTGTTTATGCATTAGAAGCTTGGGTAGCTAAAATGCATGACCACAGCTAACCCCTCAAAATCAGAGGTTATGAGAAAGACATTTTCTATGAAATGTGAACTTCTGGAAAATAAGTCAATTATACAACTTTCTAGGAGTCTATCCCACTTCATCTATTCAATTTTGCTCATCAAGGCAAAAGGCCTTTAGCTAATGTAGGAATTTGGTGTATAAAGATGACCTCTCCCTCATGACTCGGTACTGTATAACTCATATTTTGCTGGTGAAAGTGAAATTCGTTGAACTACTTTCAAAAATGTTTTGGTAGTACCTACTAAAGGTAAATATACAGCTATTCTATGCCCCAACAATTTCATTGCTAGGTATACACCCAAGAGAATACTCCAAAGGAGTTGTACAATAGTAGTTACAGTAGTACTATTTATAATAATAGAAATTTTGGAAATAAATTAAATATCCATCAACCACAACATGAATTTAAAAACTGTGGTATATTCATGTAATGGAATAATCTACACCAATGATGAATGAACCACACAAAGGCTTAAATTGCACATGCTTAATATTGAGTGAAAGAAACGATATACAAATGAAGACATACTGTTTGCAGTCATAGTAAATTCAAAAACAAAGATGATATTGGAAATCATCATGATGGTTAGTTTGATGAGGGGATTATTGATTGGCAGGGAACCCAAGGGAGTCTTCTGGAGTGGTGGAATTGTTTTACTGTATTCTAATGCATGAGGTACTTATGTAGGCGTATACATGGTAAAAAGTTGTTGAACTGTGCACTTTAGATCTGTTCACTTTATTGCATATATGTTCTACCTCGGCAATAACAACAAAAATCACTTAAGGACCCTTTACAAGGTATCTATACATACACACATATGATGTATATAAGATATATATGCATGCATGTGTGTGTGTGCATATATACACATATATTTTTTTTCCAGAATCCCCTGTCCAGAGAGTGATTTAATTGCTGCTTTAATTGGTCCTTCTTAGGCCTAGATGCCATCGTACTTTGGAAAGCACCCCTGGTGATTATAATCTGTAGCCAGTGTTAAGAGGTATGGATCTGATGGAATTTTCTCACATTATCTATTACAAAGTCAGCTCTGAGGGTCAAGTGACTTACTCAAGGGAGCATGCAACAAATCCGATCAGTGCACAAGCTCTGGAACCACGCATATCTCACGGTTTATATTTCACTTTTGACCTTGTGTACCTTGTTCTGCCTTCTCCTGCACGTTACCAAGTAAATACATCCTTCAATGCCTTCCAGACCCTCTCCCAAATTCCTACTTCACAGGAGAGCAAAGTTCATTTTCCCGAGCCTCTCGTCTCGGTTTCATTAAGTCCGCCTTGATGTGCTTAGTTTTGATGGGAGACAGAATTTGTTTTTAAGCAGAATTAAACAACATTTCACAACAGAGATGCTTTCACTTGTCCAGATTTGATAATCAGCTGGCTGCAATCCCAGAGATATCCACATAGGAAAATCTTTACAAGGACAAACCTCTACTGGATTGTCTCTCTCTTGGGGTTTTGGGAGAATTGAAGGAGATAACACACATAAAGATTTTAGCACAGTATGTGTTCAATAAATAGTAATGATCACAAGAATAATTATAAGACTAATTTTGTTAAACATAACCACAATACAGTTACTAATTTCAGTAAATTTAATATTAGTACGATTTTTTAATCTAATACTGTTTGTATTCCAATTTTGTCAGTTGACCCAAAGAGTGTGCTTTAGAGCATTCTTTCCCCTCCAAAACAGAATCCAGTCTGCAGCGAGGTATTACATTTAGTTTTTATGACTTTTTAGCATCTTCTAATCTAGAATGTTTCCACAGCCAGGTTTTGTTGTTGTTGTTTATAACATTAACATTTTGAAATAATATAATTGCCCTCTCCTTTTGTTCTTTTGTTAATACACTGTTACTCATCTTATTTTTGTGTGATGTTTGCCCATGGTTCAATTAGGATGTACATTCAGTGCCAGAATACTACATAGGTGAAGTCACGCTTTCCTTGAGGTATCCCATCCAGAGGCCCATGATGTCATTGCTCCTCATTAGTAATATACATTTTGATTTCTTAGTCATAGCATTGTCTGGCATATACACTGTATAATTATTATTATTGTTTTTCTCCATTACAAGTAATAAACGCTTAGTAGGGAGACCCTTTAAGACGATGCGACTATCCTGGTTTTCATCAAAACTTTCTCATAGGTTTGGTATCCATTGATGATTCTTGCCTAATCTAATCTTTACTATGATAGTTTCGAAAAGATGACTTTCCTACTCTAATACTCCTTTCACACTTATTCGCTGGCACTTGACATTCTGTTGTAAGCAAGAGCTTTCCCTTCTTCCCCACTTATTTATTAATTAATCTATTTAATTTTTAATGTACCAACTCACAAATTACTATTTTTCCAATGCTTTATAATTCATTTGTGTATTTGTTTTGGTGATCAAATTGTTACTTTGAGCTAGCTCCTTAGTCATTGTAACATGCCCTCATATATTTTTTCTTAGTATGTTCTTAATTTCTCTCTCAAATACATGTCCCAGGCTCATTTTTTAGGTACCTTCCTCAGCCCTGGAATCAGCCATTTGTCTGAGGAGTTCTTTGTCCTTTTACAGGTGTCATTGGTCTTTTGAAGTCAATACCACAAGAGACAACAATCACAGTAATGCACACAAATGAGTATTGTTGAGGTACTTGCAGGATGTGTCACAGCCTCAGCATGAACCCTCTGTGTTCACCAGGTTGATCCCTTGGCATCCCATGGATATCACCTGTGATCCTTCCTCTCTGCCTTTGATCATGCTGTTCTCACCACCTGTGATGCCCTGTTCAGCTAAGAAGACATCTTATATGAATATTCCTTGTTCCTTAATGCCTCAAGTCCCAACTACACTCTTTCCCCCTCCGTGAAGCCATTCCTGACTGCTGTGGAGAGTGGTGCACACCTCTTTCTCTGACTGCTTGTTCTGAACTGTGCATCTTAGCATCAAATTTTGTCTGCACCTTTTGGGATTAAACTAGCAGACACTTAACAGACTAGCCTAGCAAATGAGGGAAACCTACTGGAAGATCCCAAGGATACCTTCTTGAACCCAAGGGCTGATCTTCCACCTGGACCTAAAGAAGAGCTTCAGTCAGGATCTGGAAGCGTCAGGAAACAAAGCTGCTACTCTAGCCATGTCATTTTTCCTCTTTATTAGTCCTCTTGTTCCTGTGCACATTTTCTTTTTTCTATATTAATATTTACAGACAGGTTTTCTGAGCTATTTCATGTACATTTCCCAGTCAGGACTCATTTCTTATATGTTCTTCCTGTTCATATGCTTAAAGGAAATCTCACAGGCATTATTACAGTTTTGAGAAAAGAGATTCTTGTTGGCTCAGTTCGATTCAGGTGCCTCTCTTGATCTAATCAACTGTGGCCCAGTGAGTGCCCCCGGTGAGTGGTGTTGGAGAGGTTGTCATCCTTAGAGATGGGGTGGAGGGTAGCATGGGCTGTGTGGGCAATCCCAAAGGGAGTCTACTTTAGCATTTGATAAAACACTGCTTGAATCACTCTCTAAGTGGGTAAAGTATAGTAACTAATACTGACTTTAAAACAAAATCATAAGCTTTCCCATGGAAGGGGAGTTCCCTTTTATTTCTTTCCCGCCCTTCACATTAGATACCCCAATGCCTAAAGTTCGTTAGTTTATAGGTAGACTGGGTGCAGGAGCTTGGAAAGGATTAATTTAGAGACACTCTGATGTCCTAGTGAGAGAAACTCAGCATGGAGATGCTACCAAAGTGAGAAGCTTTGCCCAAAGAGAGCCACTCGGATAGTTTAGCTTAAAGAGAACAAAATGGGATAGAGTAAGCAGGATCTATTCACCTTAAATGAATGAGGGGAAAGAAAAACTCACAAAATTAACGTAGGAAAGATAAACTATGTCACTTCTGTGGTCAAGTAGTACAGTGTCATGCTGCAGTTTTCCAAATGATTCTCAGGTCAGACCGAACCAGCTGGCGCATGCACGTGTCGTGGCCTCAATGTGGACAGAAAGCTTCATCACAGGGAATCGAGCCATTGGAATGAGGCTTTGGCCATAAGCTCTTCTTCTAGGTAAATTTCTATTTTGCATGTGAAGCCTCACTTCCTGTCACAGGATAATATTGCCCCAGGCATGGTAAAACTCACCTCGGGAAAGAGTTAAGAGTATCAGTTAAACTTTAGTATGAATGAGGGCCACCAGAATGCTAGAACCAGGGGTGTTTGCCATTTTGTATTTGTAGATTAGGAAATACTGTTTCATCTGGATTTGAATTCCTCATGGCTCCTGGCACAATCTTGGTTACACTGTGTCTTTTTCCAATATATTTTTTTGTTTACGCTTATTATTCCCACTTATTCATGTGTCCACTACTTGTTCAACAAACTGTGAGTGGACGTTGAAGTCAGGAGGACAAGGCATGTCAAAGTCAAAATGAATATGAAATTAAAAAAAATTGTTCTCTGTTAACAGAATTTCAAGATTCAGTAGTAAAGCTAAATTAGATCTAGCTGTGCAGTTGCCACTCCTGGCTGCTGTCTGTATAAGTTTGGCCTGCATCCTCTGTGTCTAGGATGTGAGAACTTTTAACTTTAACTTGCATCTGTGGCAAGATGGCTTCTAAAACACATCGAGAAGAGAGAAAAATATGAACAATTCGCACTTGGCCATAATTTAACAAACCACACAAAACTGCTTGGAGGTACAGATATATTCCCTATTGGAGAAAAAGGATAAAAGTCATGAAAAATGTGGACAATAGATTGTCATTTAATATCCACTTCCTGAGTACCCTCTGTAATGGAGAGTTCAAGTCAAATTAAAGGTGGCACCCCGTTAATAATCATGCATAGGTATACAATTTTTTACCTAAGATTATTGGAACTTCTGAGAAGATAGCTAATTGCTCTTTGTCGTCAGAGAGAAAAAAATAAACAACCAATTCAGGCTTTTAAAAAACAAAACCAATTTAATTTTTTCCGCAGACTTGGAACAAAGTGTTTTATCGAAAACTAAAAGCGTTTTCTCCTTATTATACCTTGTATTCTTCCTGCTCCAGCACTCTAGTCCCCCTGCCCCACATTATAAAGTAAAACAAAGAGAAAAACTTCATGCTCTGAGAACAAAATTTTCAGAAAGGAAGAAAATTCCAAGCTCTTGAGAATGCTGGATCTTCTCCTTCCAATGACAGCTGACCTAATTAGCCATATGCATTCAGCACTGAGACTAAGGTGAGGTGAAAGAGGTACTTGTCTCAGGAGCAAAAGTTAAGGTAATGTCGAAAAAGTTAATAACCAAAACAAACGATGTCTAAATCCAGTACTTAAAAAATCAACGTTAATGCAAAAACAGTCAATGCTGAACAATATTTCAAAATCTTAAATAAAAACAGGATTCATCTTACTGACTTTTGCTTTTGCCTCAGGCTCTAATATGGCTTGGCATAGCACTGATGTATATGATTTTTTTATTTATAACTAGCTGTTCATTAACCTTGGAAATGGTGTATATCATAATGAAACTACAGGAAACAGGGATTGAGCTAAGTAAAGCACAAACTCCAATATTTGCAAGACAGGCATTATATCCCTCATTTTATAGAGGAAGAAGGACGATCCAAGAGATTAAGAATTTGCATGCACAGGGAATATCCGTTTTTTACGCAAATCATGGCCTATGTTTTTAAATAAATCAATGTCATTATTTTATCATCATACTGCATACTCAGGAAATGACTCAAAAACCTTGATAAATCTTCATGCCAGCTACTAAAAAATATCAGGTGCAAATAAGAACTTAATAAAAGTTTGTACTTGACATGTGATGATACCTTTTGAAAACTTTACCAGCCTTATTCTTGGAAAAACTTGCTTTGGGATTCAAGGTCCATATTAAAGCCCGTATTCCCCAGGATCCCCCAGGCAGCACACACTGACTACATGTCTCCTTCATCACGGGTACTCTCTGGTTACTCCACCCTCTTAATTGAAGACGAGGCAGAAACCTCTGCCTTGCTAGATAGTGCCTCCATTCTTGGCCACCAGATCAGTAGCTAAGGTTAATGCACAACACGACACAGCCAGCAAACTCTGGGATTGTTACAGGAGAAAGGGAATTATAATTTAAGAAGAACTGCAAGGCCTAGCAAACATACACAAACAGAAGCTGGGAGAGTGCATTTGGAACTAAATTCTGAGGGTGCTGAATCAAGGATGGTAGGATACAGAGTTAGACCTGGGAGAGTTTGTTGATATGGGAGTACTCTCTTGGGATTTGGAGAAAGCCATGGCCCCTGACTAGGTGAAGAAGAAATGCAAGGATTTTTGTGAAAGCAGGTAGATGAAGGAATCACAAGACTCAGAGAAGTGGACTTGTTAGACTTATATACCATGTAAGTATTGAAAATTCACCAGGTGAGTATTTTTTCATGGGAAGACTTGAAAGACCATCTATTTATTAAAGCAGAAGGGAAGTGCTGCTGAGCAGGAAGCCAGACTACCTGAGAATCTCAGAGGTTACTACCCTCTCCTGCCCTGGTTTACTATATAGTCTGAAGAAATCCAGGCCATCTGGACATCCCACGGAGCAACAGAGTGATGAATTTATTGATGACCTCATGCTAATCAGACCAGATAAGAAATGACAAGTTCACTAGAGGACTTGGTAAAAGACATGCACTTCAGACAGTGGGAGCTCAAACCATGAATATTCAGGAACTTGCAATATTAGTGAATTATTTAGGGATCCCATGAGGCATGCCAGGAAATCACCTCCAAAGTAAAGGACATTAGTGCATCTCACAATGCCTATCATCAGGAAGGAGACACAATGCTTGGTGGACCTCTTTGGCTCCTGGACAGAGCATATTCTATTAATATCCTTGGGAATACTGAACTGAAACACATATTGGGTTACATGAAGGGCAACAGGACAGGGCTCTGTAGTGGAACCAGGCTCTGGAATAAGCAGTCCTACTGCTTGTTTTATATTACATGTAGGCCATGTGTATTGGAGATGATGTGGCAAGAAAAGATGCAGGAAGGATTTCTAGCAATCCTAAGTGGGAGATTAGCAACGTGATTGCCTAGGCTTCTGGAGCATGACCATGTAATCTGCAGCAGTGTATTAAACTTTTAAAAACAGCCGTTGGCAGGCAAGTGAACCCTAACAGATACCTGATAATGAGACATTAAGATTCATTCAGGCAGAAGTGTTCATCATGAGCTGGGTTCAGTTAGACCCTCCAAGTCATAAGGGTAGGAAGGCCCAATGATAATGCATACTAAGGTGGAAGTGGTACATCCAGGGTTGGGCATGAGCAGGTCTAGTGGGCAAAAGTAACCTGCATGGGCAGGCGGTCCAGACTTCTATACCATCCACCACTATTGCTCCAGTGCCATTCCACCAGTCCCCACTTGCGGCGGCATGAGGGGTCCCATGATTAGCTGATAGAAAAGCATGAAATCCAAGCTTAGCAATTCTATACAAGCAAGTAGACTAAATGACTTGCCAAATGATATCAGTCAGCTACTGTAATTGGCCACCCCAGTGCTGGCACAATGAAGTCCTGAGCTAAGTAGCCATAATGGCGGGCATGGACGCCATATTTGGGTCCAACAGCTGGAACTCTAATTTACAATGTTTACTCTAGCTAATCCAGATGCTGAATGCCCAACCAGCCAGATAGAGGCGATACTGAGTCCCTACTAGGATACCATTCTTTGAGAAGATCTAACAAACCACCTGGTGTCAAGTGTAACAATTTATTCCCTTACACTCTGTAAGGAGTATCAATTCCTCTTGGCTTGAATTTATATCTTTTCTAATTCAAGGAATAGATTTATCTTTGGGGCCAACTGACCCTCCCTTAGCCAGCACTAGCATATGAGTTATTACAAAATGTATGATCCACCAATATGGGATCTCATATAAGATTGCGTTAGAAGAAGGGTCTCACTTTTCAGCAAAGAGGTACAGCAGTGGGCATATAACCATGCTACCCATTGGTTCTATTACAAACACATCACCCAGAAGTTTCTGACTTGTTAAAGCAAGGAAACATCTTGTAGAGGGTATAGCAGAAGCCTCAGCTTGGAGTTGACATCTTGCGATGGTAGGCACCATTTTCTAAGATGATGTATATCCTCTAAATCAATGCTCTTTATTTTGTGTAATGTCTCTAATAATTAGAGTTTATATGTCTGATAAGTAAGGGGTGGAAATAGTGGTAGCCTACCATGGAATCACTCCCAGTGAGCCACTTGGAACTATTTGTTTTCTATCTTAGCTGTTCTGGGAAATGTAGGTTTAAAAGCCTTGGCTCTAAGAAAGTGAATGCATCAAAAAGGAACACACTAAAAGTCCCATTAATTTTAGGCTACCTTGAACTGAGGGTCCAGCAGGCAAGGAAAGGTGTCACCACCAGGGCTGAGGTAATGACCCTAATTGTTGGGAGGAAGTAGAGATAATTTTCTATCATGGAGGTGGGTAGAAATATGATTTTCACACTACTGATCCACACAGTTGTCTCTTGATACCGATATTGGAAGTTAATAGACAAGTGCAACAACCACAGCCTGAGAAGGGTCTCAAGCTCTTAAAAATATGTATACGGGTTGCCTCCCTAGTAAGTAACCTAGACAAGCAAAGGGGAATCTAGAATACATAGTGGAAAAAGGAGGTGATGACTGTAGTTGTAGCCTCAAGACAAGATGCAGTGGCAGGAATCATTTGTCCTACTATCCTTCCTCTTGTTAGTTTACTTTAGGAAAAGAGGCCATCAGAATCCCAAAGAAGTGGCTTCCAGAATATATATGAAGTAAGTGAATCTGAGTGACTCGGGGAAAGCTGGTGTGGATGCTGCATTGCACACTCTGATTCCCCCACTGCAGAGCTGAAACTCTCATTCCTCCACCTGTCAATGGTTTTAGAGACTAATATTTTGCAGCTGTACCCTCCAGAGCTTGCCACTGGCTAAATAGAAACACTTTGCCCAGTAGTCCTCCCTTTTCCCCAGGGTAAATGTGGGGAGATAGAGGCCCAGTGACCCTTTAACCTAAATTAAAACAATTCCGCAGAGTCTTTCCAATCTCAGGTTCTCCATAAGATGAGCCGAGTGACCACCTCATAATCCCATTTCCCCCTGACAATTTTGTTTCCTTCACTTTTTCCACAGGTGTTTATCCTAAAAGTTGTTCTTCCTTCAAAAATTTTTTGCAGTCTACTTCCTGGGTGACCTAACCTTTGACCACTTCCCTCTCCAAACCGCACCATCTTCACCTTAAAACTTACTCTTTTACTGCCTTCTAACCAACTTGCATACAGGTTAAACAGTCTGAAATTCCCAATGTTATCATTCCTTCCCACTATGCGGAGTCTCGTTTTTATCGGTGGTCTGGTCCTGCTTTCTCGGTTCAGTAAACTTGCCCTCTGCAATTAATTCCAAGGTTGCAGTCCCCGTATCCAATGCAAGTAAGAAAGAAAATGGTATGTATTATTTGCCTATTTCAATAATGTCAAACCTCTTGCACCTGATATATTTGACAGACTTTAAATTGAAAAGCATTTGAATGGAGAAGACTTGAGTCTTGTAAATGTACTTGTCACTGCTGAGACATCATCCTGGAAGATTGCATGAGCTGAGGATGCACAGAGGGCACACCACCTAAGCAAGATAAACATGAAGAGGCATTTTGGAATTTTGTTTAATGCATTAGTAAATATGCCCAATTCAGTCTATGTTGAGGGAAAACAAGGAAAAAGAGGCAAAGCCTGAAGTCCTCACTCAGAAGGGTCACTTCCAGGCCTTCCATGTAAAATCTTGAAAACATAGTTTTAAAAAATAACTATTAATTTTCTCCAGCATAGTCAATTGCTGTCACCCAGGGCAGGACTATCAGCCATCATGGCTGACATTCTTTCCCTTAAAGTATTTAGCAAAATTAAACTGTCAGTCTTCATTTCTTCTGATGGCTTCAGGACTGTACACATTTCTGACTAAGAGGTTTTTTTCTTTTTTCTTTTCATTAATTTTAAAGAAGGTCTTGATGGATTCAAAGCCCTTATTTTCAGATTGGCATCTTGAGATGAGGCCTTGGATACTAGAGTCAGAGACATCAGGACAAGTGAAGGCTGGCAGCATAAAAGAAGAAGAAAGCATTTTCTCCCTTTGCTGACTTGGAATTCTTTAAGTAGAGATCTTGGGAGAGTTCCAAGCCCAGAGATGGCCTCATTGTTTCTGAGGGATAGACCTATTATATGCACCCCAGGATAGTATCAAATGGACTGGAGATGAAGAGGGATCTTCCCACCAGAGAGTTGGGTTGCTGCTAAGATGAGTATTCACTCACCCAGGTGACTGCCTCCCCAAACTGCTCTACCAGAGACATCTCCAGAGGTGGCATCATATCACCTGTTTATTGTTTCAGAGTGTGTTTCGTGGATTCAGGACTTGGCACAGCCCTCTAATCAACTGGACTCTCCAAATATAACAACACAGCACAGAAACACTTGAAACTGCCATTGCACTCACTCACCTCCTCACACCAAATTGCCCTTTCAGCCTGAGTTTGATTAAACCACCCTTAGGCTCTTTTGTCATGGAGGTCCTCCTGGGTCGATGTCTTGGTCTTCTCTTACCTCTTATTTCCTCATTTACAGACTCCCGGAGCACTCACGCTGCATACCACAGGACCCATATTTTGTTTTTCCCCTAATATAGTGATTTTAAATTCAAAACCATAACCCTTCACCTTCCTAATAGCCAAATTTACGTCCCCTGATTATGTCAGAAAATCAGTCAGTTACACCTCCATTGAAATCTGTTTATTTAGCTAAGAGTTAGAGGAAAGCAAACTAATAAAAGAGATTCAGCTGGAGGTAGGAATGATGTTTTTATCATTTATGGAATATTTACCTTTTAAATAAGAGTACGTACTAACACAAGAATTCACTCTCTAAAGACATAGCTGTGCCTACTCATGTTTCTGTATCTCTCAGTGCCTTGAGTACGTTAGGAGTTCAAATAAATGTTGGATTCAGGGCAATCAAGTGAAATTCAAGTTACTGAATGAAACTCTGTGGAACATATTCCATGTTGCTGCTTAGCTTTGTAGTTAAAATCACATGTTTTTGGGTCCGAAAGGCTCAGAATTTGGTTTCAGCTATCACATAGTTGGGGAAGTGAAGTGTGTGTTTGGGGAAAATAATGCGATACCTTTAAATTTAAATTTCCCCTCTTATAAAATGGGTATAACATTGCCTATCTCACAAGATCGATGTGGAAATTGCATAAGATATTTGTAATGTGCTTTGCATAGTGACATTCACATGTGTAATACGTGTTGATAATCATAGCAGTAATAGTAATGATAATGCAAATAATTATTTTCTATCTTTCATGACTATGGATTTGGAGTTAATTTAGTGGGTCAATCTTCAACTATTTCTTTGATTTCTGTGAACTATAAGAAAAATAGAATTCTTAACATTTAACCTTTCATTATTTTATATCTATAAACAATACAATAGAGTGAGATTGATGTGCCTGAAACGTATCAGAATAGAACAGGGGTTGGCAAACTTTTTCTATAATGAACTATTTAATAGATAGTAAATATTTGAGGTTTTGAAGACAACAATTGGCCTCTGTTATAACTGTTCAACATTGCCATTGAGACATAAATGAATGGGCATGAATGTGTTCAGATAAAACTTTATTTTAAAAAACAGGAAGTGACCTAAAGGAGGTGAAACCAGAGGAAAACATTGGGTTAGGGAAATTCACTATTGAGTGATACTTCACTTGAGTGCCTTTCAAAGACTTGTTTTCCACCCAGTATCCAGATGACACCACTCTGTTCTTATAATAAACTGTATATGTGTGCTTAACAAAAGAACAGCCACACACACAGAGGTGCTTGGCTGAATTTGTTCCCCAGGCTTTCATTTGCACAGAGCATCTAAAGTCACAATAGAGTAGGTGTATCAGGGTGAATTCACTATTATTTCCATCAAGAGCTATAAAGTAGAGCTTTAGAAAAGGCCATCCTCTCCCCACACAGAGGCGACCTAGTTATACCAAAAAATGTATGTTTGGCACAGAGTCTAACAAGACATAAATTGTAAGACTATCCTGGACATGTAGCCAAGGTAAATGGATTCAATAACAAACTTCAGCTTCTCAGTCTAGCGTTTTCAAGTTACGTTTCTTTATTGGGAAAGTGGTTGGTTAGAAAATCAGTTACTATTGTGAGCTTCCGGTTTTAGTCCACTGGACCTTAAATGGAAAAGAAAGAGTAGAAGGTATTTGCTGTTTGCTCTGTACATACAAATAATGAGTGAGAAGCCAGGGAGGAAAGCATTGTTTTTACTTTTTTGATGTGAGTTGTCCCACAGCCAGAATGTCCTCTTTCATTGTGTTATTTTCAGAATGTATCCACAGCTGTCTTAATTACAACACACAGTCAGCCACTGGGAGAGGCTCACCCTACTGAGGCAGAGAGGAAGAATGGAAGAGAGGGAAACCTGAACTCCTGCAAGTGGTGTCACCGAGAGGTGATTCAGGAGAGCTCAAGTTGTGCCACCAAACTCCTTTACCTTTCTCTCCAGCCTTTCAATCTGAGTAGAAACAACGGAGTTTAAAACAAGTCTGGTGGTCCCCATTTTCAAGCAGGCTCCACTCTGTTTTTTAAAAAAATATAAATTTATTAGCAGAAACTATCACCAACCAAGAATATTAAAATGTCCTGGACAACCAGAATGGAATCATCAACACTGGACAAAATTCTACTATAATCCCTGAGCAGCTTCAGAAAAGTAAAAGTAATAAAAAGACCAAGTTGTTGAAAAAATTAATTCTTAAAGATTATTTATACATACACTTACATTAGTTCAAGCTGAATCTGATGGCGATAACAGATTGAACATAATTATGTCACCCAATCTTCATTACTCTAGCCCTGGTTTAATCTGTATATGACCACGTAACCATATGTGGATTGGTTTTCTTCCTTTTAAAATCTGAGAATGTGGTTGGGAACACAAATTGCCAAACAAAGCCAAACTGCAGAAGCCAGTCTATCACAGCTTTCAGAAAATCGTAAAGGACATTAAACTTGAATGAACATTACAAGAGCTGAAATTCAGCTTGAATTGATGCATGTTCATTTCAATTGCATTTGATTATTCTTGTTATGTTATTACCATGTTCATAACTGTTGCAATTTGTCAGTACAGAGCAATTTCTTCCCAAAAGTAATATGGCTTGAAGTCAAGAATGCCAGCACTAGTTTGCTCTGAGCACCCATTTCAGAGGCAATTCGTCAGGCAGTTTTCATTCAGGAAGCTCAAAGCAATTTGTTGGTCAGAGCTTAAACACTTATAACTGGGGGAGAAAGATCCTGTAGAAAGAAGACTGAATTTGAACCTAAGCATTGTCTTTACATAGTTGCGTGTCCTTGTGCGGATGCTGCAAACTGCATAATGCTACCAGGCCTTTGGACAGATTCACTCTTCTCTCTTCTTAGATCAGACTGGATGCCCCTAGAGGGAAGAGACGATGGCTGGCTTACTTGGCTTTGCCTCTCCATCAATACACACATTCTTTTGCTGGTGGACATTTTGGGGCTGCTTCCAATTTGTGCTGTTATGAATAAAGCTCCTATGAACATCATTTACATGTCTTTTTCATGGTCATATGCGCCAACCCTTCCTGGGTATATACTTGGCGGTGAAATGGCATGCGGCGCATAATAGGTTATTAATAACTATATGTTCATTAAAAATAAACACATGAGGAAATTAAGGAATAAATAGTCTTAAAAAATGATCCATGTGAAGAGAAGAGACCTGGCTCTTTTTAGGTGTAGAGTGTTGCAAAGGGGTGGAGACAGGGGCTATGAAGGGATGAGACCTGACTCCTAGAGGAGGACCCAGTATCACTGACCCAGGGGCTGATTTCAATGCAGAAGGAACTTTAGTGATTCTGTCTTTGCCAGGAGATCCAGGCTGGAGCTGGTGGGACCAGGAAGAGTCTGCTGGCCTGTGTGTGTGCCCAGGAACCACCACTGCTGTCCTTGTACCCTGGTGTGATTCCGTGGAGGGGGTCCAGGAGGGGGAAAAGGGGAACCCAGCTCCAACTCTGCTCATGGACACTGTCTTGCCAGGATAAGTCACTTTAGTTTTCTCAGTCCTTCTTTTGTGTCATCTCAAAATCGGTGAAAACGTAGCTCACTCTTTGCTTCTCTGACCTTCCTGATGGCGGAGGAGAGTGAAGGCAAATGCCTGTGGGTTAAGGCACAACGGAAGCAACTTACAGTATTCAGTAAACATTTCTTGCAGTATTGAGTTTTGTTTTTTCAAATTTATGCAAATTGCTTACTTGAATTTATAACACATTTATGTGTTTTAATATAAAGTTTATTTGCAAGGGCTTCTAAGGACAGAGAAATCACCCTAGAACCTGAGCCATGTTTAACCTTTAATTTCCAATATCCCTTGGCATTATCATCACATACCCCGAATGTTGGTGATCTCAGAGTCAGTTGATTTCCCAAGCAGTCAACTTCCTCAAGTTCAAGCAAACTCCCACCTGCAATTAGTTTTCTTCTTTTTCAAAATACTCTACCCTGAAAATTGTGCTTTGATTACTAACTTATAGGTCGGAAAACTTACGTAGATTTCTTCATTATATCTTTGAATTCAATAAGCATTCTTTATTGATTGATTAAACTCGTGCCTTTACGGCTGTGATCAAGTTAGGTAGACATTATTCAATGAAAAGTTTCTCCAGTTTCTAAAAACAAAATCATGCCATGAACATTCCTTAGTGCTTATGACAGTTAGCCCACTTACTTAGTGACAATAAGCTGTTGAAAGACTTTGTTTAGAATTTGTATTCATTATTTTCATTTTTTTCCTTTTAGTAATTAGATTTATAATTGGAAGTCTTGCTGTGGCAGGAGTAAACAACCGTGTTTACCATTTAAGAAGAATGCCTGTGTTTCTGAGAATTAATAGACGATGACAAGTGCCAGAGTTACGCAGCAAATTAATACATTCTAGTTCTAAGGTTGCAGAGGATGTTCTGCCAACTTTCCTCCCCCTGCTGTCTCACACTCAGCAAAAGCCTACGAGGGGCCTGGGAGAAATTCTCCATAGGCTGTAGCCCTTGGGAGAACATTTCCACAAGGAAAATAAAAAAAATTCCAGAACTCTTAATCAGCAGGCTGTCTTCACATCTTGGTGGGATAAGGGAGGATTTTCCAGTCCCTAGTAGGTGAATTTGCTAAAAAATTATTAAAAGTAAAGACACAATGTCCAGTTTGAGGGACCGTCTCCAGGGCACATCTCTTAGCCATCATAGGTGACGACTGCATGCCACAGAAAAGAATTTTTCAGCTTCACAATGCCAAATCATCAGTATGTTGTCTTTTGAGAGAAATAATTCCACATGCAAAATAGGAATTAATCTGAAAGGGAAAAATGTATTGTTATCTCTGCAACTGACTCTATACTTGCATTTGACAATACGTGTCATAATTATGCATATTGAAATAGATCCCTAAAGCCCACTTATGTCTCATGTGACAGTGATCCATAGTTATAGATCATTGCTGACCCAGTCTTTCCAACTATATAGATAGAATCTCCCTTGCTGAATGGAACAACTCCTTGGAATCAGCATAATATATTTTTCGCCTGAGCCAAATAAAAATAAATAAAAACTTGAGATGGGCATCAATTAACCCTGGCCTTCTAAAAATTTATAAAACTATGTCTAAAAATGAACTGAGAGAGTGGTAACAACTTCTCAGTTTACCTTTCTAAAGACAGACATTTAAATTTCATTTATGGATTTAAATCAGAAATTATTTTATGATAAAGAATGTGACAGTTTTCTTCAAGATGGAAGTTATTTGCTGCCTCCAACCGCAGTTGGAAACATATTTAAAATAACTGTATATGCACACACATACATATATTATGTATAATATATATGCATTTATATATGTAGTTTTTAAAAAGTTATTCAGGGAAGCTGTGTATATCTGACAGGTATAGCTTGGCTTCCCAGATCGAGACTCGGATCATTCCCCACACTTCAGAATCCCACTACCACCCTCTCTGTTTCCATTGGTCCCATGGTCAAGTACATCCTTACTTCTTTTAACATAGATTAGTTTTACCTCTTTGGGAATTTATATAAATAACCCATAGAATGTCTACTATTTTCTCTCTGTCTTCTTTTACTCAATGTTATGTTTTTGAGATTTATTCACACTTTTGCGTGTAATTGTAGTCGACTCACTGTGTCTATTATTCATTTCGTAAATACACTACAAAGCATTTTTCTGTTGTTGATCGGCATTTGAGTAGTTTTCTTAGATTCATTTTAAATATTGTTTGATTGAACTTTTTATAATTCTGTAGCTTAAATGCATGTTCTATGAGATACAAGACAATATGCTAAACGATACTTGGGGAGAACAAACAGACAAGTAGGTGTCAAAGAAAAATTGTAGCAGACACAATTAAGCAGGCAAGCAAGACTTTAATCGAGATTATTGCAATAGGGAAGGGGAATAAAAGTCAACTCCATTGAAACAAAAGGCAGGTTAAGATTTATTTTTTTATTAATTTAATTTTTATTTCAAAATTTTTACGGGGGTACAAATGTTTAGGTTACATATATTGCATTTGCACCACCCAAGTTGGAGCTAGCATGCCCATCCCAGACCATGAGTGGATTAACAAAATGTGGCAGGTGAGATTTCAATCCCTGGGTTGAACTAGTGGAAAAGGACTGGAGGGCATTAGAACAGAGGTTGGTTACGGGGGATTAGTTACTCCTGTTTGCTAACTGACTCTTATGGAAGTTAGGCTCCTTCTTTCCCATTAGAGACAGGAGATAGGGGCCCTATCATTCTTTGTGATTTCAAAGATAAGGCTCCCAGGTCCTTAACAAAGACATTGGTTGTAAAACTGGCAAGATACTGCGAGAAATTTACATCTCAAAAGGGCAGAGAAAGAAATTATAATTGCAAATTTTCTAAAGTAAATGCTCTGGGAAAAGAGAGGGGAGGGGCCTATGATCAGGAAGAAACTAATCTAAAGTTTAGTCAAGCTGAGGGGAACCTCAAGGTCATATTGGTCACAGGAAACATGTTAAAATATTATCCGACAGCACAATTGCTGGTTGGTTTATTTTTCATTGCCTTTATTCTATTCTGCAATTTCCAAATTTTCTTCATCATGTTATGAATGTCTTAAACAGTTCTCATTATAGCTTAATGACATCTACTAATATTTGAAAACTTACCACGTAAAGCCAACGGTGCAGAGAAAAACCATGCTTCTCTGAGTAACACGCCCCAGAGAGAAGAGGGGAAAATGAGGTCAGTAGACAAAGGATTTAAATAAAAGTTTACTGTTCACCATGAGTTTATGTCAGAGAAGAAAAGCGAATTATTGGCACTCCAATCCTTTTGATAATCTGTACAAACAGAAAAATATACAGTTTTCAGAGAAGTGTATCCAAATAGACACATTTTGATATCAACTATGTGATCATCATAATGTAAAATATGAGAGAAGAGAAACACACAAATATGACAACAGAGCAAAATTAGAATTATATTAAAATTCTGTGGTATTACCCTGGTGACCCCTCATATCAAGGAATAGTGTCATTATACTTGGATTAATTTCCCATAATGCTCACTTTTCATGAGTCCAACAGATATTTCTACATTGCACATCACTATTTATACTCACACTGTGCCCAACTTTTCCTTACTCTTAGATTAATTATTAATTCCATTTCGAAGCCCTATTTTAGAGAATGTATGTAAATATTAGAAATATGACATAACCAACTTCTTCTGAACCTTTCCCTCTTACGACCTCACAGGTCTGTTTATAACTGTTTCAGCAGACTGCAATTGGGTTGCAGAAACACCACTTCTGAACACTGTTTCTTTGGGGGAAAACATTTGGGAAAAAGTGGATTAAATTAATTTAAAAAACAGGTTTCTGTATTTAAGCATTTCTTGGAGCCTTGAATCAATTGTGGTGCTCCAAGGAGGAGAGGATTAATTATGAAACATTTCTAACTATTTTTAGCTGAGTAATTCTTTGTGTGCAGATGTAATTGCATGTGTGTGCATGTGTCCATGTACATATGTAAAACCTATTTCTCATACATGGCATTGATGATATTTTGATACCCACTATTTAGAATCCCAAATCTCAAATGCCTACCAGCGCAAGGCATATGTTACAATTGAGTGAAAGAGGCACGGTGGGGACTTTGACACACGGGGAAGTGCATATTTATGAAAAATGAGCAGTCACCACTCTGATCCAGCTGACTGCTACCATGCAAAAATGTAAGCACAGTATTTTCAGATCTTCTGTTTTTCCAAGAGAAGATAATAATTCAGATATTCATGTGAAATCTTCCTATTTTCAGATATTAGCAAATAATTTGAATGTTTTTAAAACATTGTATGGCCAAACAAAACAGCCTGCCAACCAGATTCAACCTACAAGCTGCCAATTTTCAACTTCTGAATAGCAGGCATCTGCCACTTTGTGACATCTTCTGCATATCACAATATTATGATGACATGTAAATCATGCATTTTATTATGCAAATTTTATGTGCATAGAGAAAATAATATTACTTATTTTATTGAATATTACTTATCAGGCACTGTGTTGAGCACTCAAACTCATAATATTTCATTTAATCTTTACTTTAGGAATGAATACATGGTTATCCCCAATTTTCAGACCACAAAATGGGGACTTTTAAATAGAGTAAGTTGCTTGCACAAAATAAAAAAAAAATAGTAATGGTAGAGGCAGGATTGAGGGTGTGGTTGACATTAAGTCTGGATGTTTGAGAACTAATGCTACGTTGCATAACTCTTCTCTTCTATAATTTGGGGTATATATACAGTTAATATCACTTTAGTTTATGAAGTTCAATGTAAACTTATTGAGGACAGGAAGCACACAGCATATATTTTTCTCTCATACTTTTAAGTTTTCTTGGACATAGAAGATTAAGAAAATGTTGATTTAATGAACTGATATTTGGATATGGGCCCATTTATTTATGGTTGCTCTATTACAGAAAACAATACATATAGATGAACATATTGTTGACTCTAAATAAATAAAATTAACGTATTTTTAAAGTAATATTAAAGTAGTATATAGGGTCCTAGATAATGCACTGGTTTTCCTGTTAATAACCTTGAATTTGATGGATATTTATTACTAAATAATCACTGTAGATCTTAAGTGTTTTCATTTCTAAATTAAAAAATCTTTGGATTACAAACTAATTTTTTTTTATTTCAATGACTCTATGGTTGGTTTATAATGTCTGGAGGTCAAGCTTGAAAATTAACTTTTGGTGCAAGTTTTCATGACATTGCATCACTTACGCCACTTTCCTTTGCCAGCAGTAGAAAACCCAGTCCAAGTTATCCTAAGCCAAGGAATGTGCTGACTCCCAAAACTGTAAAGTTTAGACTTAAGGCTGATTTCAGATTTGGCTTGAACAATGTTATCAGGATCCCCTTCTCTCCACCTCTCAACTCAGCGTTGCCTTCTGTTATGTTTTGGCTTTTTCTCAAATAGCATCCTCCTCATGGTTGTAAGATAGCTACAGAAGCTCCACGTCATGTGTCATTTTATCTTGAGGTCCAGCTGAAGAGAATGAGTTTCCTCTTCCCTAGACCTTGACAGTTGTGCAGGGCCAGGCTCTTGTTGGCTCCAATTAGGTCGAATTCTTATCCGTGAACCAATTACTATTGCCAGCAAAGTTAGATCAGCTTATAAGCTTATCCCGTAAGTTCTAAGCTGTAGATCCACATTAGAATCTTCTGAGGAGCTTTGAAAAATCCTTATGCTATTTCCCACACTAGAGAAATTAAGTTTGAATATCTAGGAGTAAGAGTCAGGCATTAATTTTTTAAAGCCCCCTCTCTGGTTCCAATGTGACTCCTGGTTTGAAAAACCTCAGTTCAGAAAATTTAGGATCCAACCCTGGAGTGGTAACTGAAGCCAACTCATTTCAGACTCATGACCTGAGCCTTGGTAAAGGCTGGTTCTTCAAATGAACTTTGGGCAACTCTTTACCAGAAGATATTTGATGGGTGCTGGATTTTCAAAATCTTGGGCTCCAGTATTTTGAATCAAACAAATTTGGACTCTTCCTTCTTCCTAGCATGCATTCTGTTTCTTTCCTAGGTGGTCATGTAGCGAGAAGTAAGACCCTCATGAGCTCCTGCCGTCATGCGACCCAGCATGTCAAACAGCCTGAGGGCTGGGAGTTGTTAATAAAACCCGAGAACATCTGGGTAGTGATGTCTCTCTTTCAAGAAGTTATAGTCTATACTGCGGCCATCAGTGGCTGCAGTAAGGCCTTTTCCAGACATGGCTCATTAAAACCTTGCCCTCTCCTGAAGATTTACTTGTCTGTGATTTCTATTCACGGTATTCACATCATTCCTATATTCTCTTGAGAATTAATTTTTCTTACAAATAACTGACATGTTCTCCTGAAGAAAAATGTATCCCCAGCTTCATGAAAATGTAAATTAGGATTTTTAACTACAAGTTTCATAGGCTGGACTCATTCTCCAGCAATAAAACATGTCAGAGCAATATAAAACAGTGAGAAAAAACAATCTGAGCTTTAAAATAATACCCAGGCCCCTGACTGCATCTTCCAGAAAATAGAGACTCTAGCTGAGGCCCACTCTTAAGGGTCACGGAAATTCTGAAGGAACTGCTTTGTCATCCTTTCAGTGCTACAGCAGGTATCTTCTACGCAAAATAAATTCCTTCATAGCTTAAAAAGCTAAATGTGTTGTACCTAAAATTCCACCTGGGTCTGTCCTCCTGGGCATTTCCACCTCTGGCTTCTCTACCATTCCTTGCACAGGAGTCTAACTTATTTTTACCATGTCTACTACAAAGATCTTCAGAGATGTAACCATTGATAATAGCTAGAGAACATAAACTCATACCTATGTTAGGGCAGGTACTGTACCATTTCTGTATAGTGAATACTTTTGCTACAGCCGTATGAGTTAAGTCGCATGCTAATCCACTTCCAAAGGTGAAAACCTGAGACACAGAGAAGTTAAGTAATTAGTTTTGATTTCACACAGCTAGTAAGTTGAAAAGCTAAGGTTTGGAACTGGAGACTTTTTATTTTACCAAGCCTTAAGTGTTAACTTCTCCAGGAATCTAATTTAATTTCCACAAGGATAGTCAGTGTCTGAGGTTTTAAACTTTTTGAGAGCAGTGCCTTGTTCATTGTAGAGTGCCCTGGACCTAGTCCAGTGCTTGGCACAGAGTGGGTGCTCATTAAAGAATCATTGAATGAGAAAGATAGGCAGGTGGGTGGTGAGGATACTTTTGGCTGTGAAAGGATGTTTCAGCCTCCTACTCTTTTAACTCATACTCAAATCTGACAGCTCATTGACCAAATAAGTCTGTTATCACCAAGGAAATAGCAGTACACATATTCCTCCTGGCAGGTTGGAAGTACCAGATCATTTCCTTTTACTTTCTTTCAGGCTAAGAGAGAAACAAATACCTTTCCAAACTGTATAACGATTTCTTCCTTTCCTATTTCATCTGCTGACTCTGTTCTGGCCTCATTGCTAATTTAGTGCTTACAAGAAAATGTGTAGTTTTAAATACATAAATCAGATAGTATGAAAAATCTAAAAATAAAGGATTGAGACTTATACTTGTAAAGAGGAAAAGAGAAGTATAAATTAAATCTACATTGAGCAGCAGGAAGGAAATAATATAAATGTAGAAACTAACAAAAGAGGAATAATTTAAGAAATGGAGAAAATTCAGTAAGATCAATATGTG
Source organism: Indri indri (assembly GCA_004363605.1). Lineage (NCBI taxonomy): Eukaryota > Metazoa > Chordata > Mammalia > Primates > Indriidae > Indri > Indri indri. The sequence continues at coordinate 18,079 of RJWJ010003153.1, read as the reverse complement.
GATCTTTGAAAAGAATAATAATATTAATAATTCCATAGCTGGTGATGTAGAGTGATGAAGTAAAAATAAAGAACAGACAAATCACCAATATCAGAATGAAGTGGGGGCTATTACTCCAAATCCTACAGTCATTAATAGGATAATAACTGGAGGAGTTCCACTTCTGGAATGGTTATGTGAGAAGAGTTGTGCACCTGATCCCCAGTGAAACAACTGTAACTTGCAACGTTATTAAAAAGCAACCATGACAACAATTTAAATTTTCTGGAAATCATATTATGGGCATACAGCAAGTGAAGACATATTTACTCAAGAAAATCTACTAAATCTTAGTAAGAACAGTGAATCTGTGGCATTTAATACATGAATGCTCTCTCTGCCTTCCCTAGTTCCACTTGGTGCACTGCCTAGATGGGGGTAGCTGAGAAGATGATGTTGCCTCTGCTCTCAGTTATTAGTCAGAGGATATTGCCATGGTTCAGATATTTGACCTTCCAAACCTCATGTTGAAATTTGACCCCCACTGTTGGAGATGGGGCCTAATTGGAGGTGTTTGGGTCATGGGGGCAGATCCCTCATGAATGGCGTGGAGCTGTCCTTGTCCTCCTCATAGTGTATGAGCTCTTGCTCTATCAGTTCCCACGAAAACTGGTTTTTAGAAAGAATCTGATACTTCCCTCCCTTGTCTGTCTTGCTTGTACTCACTCACCATGTGATCTCTGCTCATTCCAGGTCCCCTTCACCTTCCATCATGAGTCCGAGGCCTTGATCAGAAGCAGATGTGATGCCATCCTTCTTGTATAGCCTATAGAAACGTGATCCAAATCAACTGCTTCTTTTTACAATACTCGGCCTCAAAACTTAGGTATTCCCTTATAGCAACACAAATGGACTAGGACAGATATGGTCTCACTGTGATGGGCAGGTCTCCAATATCTTGCCTTACCTCTCAGCTGCAAGTTGCAGAGAATAAATTCCTGGCAAGTATCGCTGAGAGGTCAAGGAACCTCTTCCTTTATACCCAGCCCCCACTTATGGGGTGAAGGCTCTAGCTTAGGTGTAACAGGACCTGAATGTTGGGACCTTTATTGTTCTTACCTTAGCTTGCTTGTAAGGTGGAGATTCCATGCTGGGAAAAGCAAGCCAAGAAGATCAGAAGCTACTGCCCCTGCACGGTGCTCTGCTTATAAAGTATGGCTGTCATTATGAGAGAAGTAGGCTATTATCTTTGCCCACAACTTTGGAGCTATTTCTCAGAAATTGTGCTCAAGGAGAGAAGCAGGCCATAGGAACAGAGAGCTCCAAAGCTCTCTCCAAAGGAACTGATGTCATTTGAAAAAGAGTGTAAGGAAATTGGAGCCTAAGGTCACTCATGAAGACAATGGAGATTTTGGTGGTAGGCAATAAAAAGTAGACTTACAGAAGAAAGCATTAACAAACTTGAAGATAGATTGGTAGACATTATGCAATATGAGGAACAGAAAGGAAAGAGAATGAAGGAAAATGAACAGAGCCTCAGAGAAATGTGGGCTACCATTAAGGACACCACCATATGCCTTATGAAAATAACTGAAGGAGAGAAGAAACAGAAACACTATTCAAAGAAATAATAGCTGAAAACTTTCCAATTTTGCTGAAAAATATTAATCTAATCCAAGAAGCTGAATTCAATCCAAGTAGGATAAATACAGAGAGACCCACACCAAGACGCATCACAGTAAAAATGTGGAAAGTCAAAGACCGAGGAAATTTTGAAAGCAGTAGAGGAAAAATGACTAGTCACATGTCATACGACAAAATTAGCATTCAAAAATAAAGGCAAGATAAAGACAATTCCAGACAAACAATAACTGAGAGAATTTGTTGTTGCAAACTTGTCTTACAAGAAATAAAGAAATTATTCAGACAATTAAAGGACGCTAGAAAGTAACTCAAATTTGCATAATAAACAAAGAAATAAAAAAACCCAAAACATGTCACAAAAAACAACCAAAAAAGAGCACACACACGATAATTACATCATTATAAAAGGTAGCACAAATTCACATTTATACTTTTTTCTGTTCTTAAGTAATTTAAAAAGAAACATAAAACAATGTTTTGCTGGGCCAATATCAGGTATGAATGTAATATATTTCACAATAATAGTATAAGAAAAGTGAGTGGAAGCAAGCTGTATTGGAGTAAAGATATGACACCATATTAATAGAATAAATGACAAAACCATAAATGATCATCTCAATACACATAGAAAAATCACTTGACAAAATTAAACACCCCTTCATAATAAATAACTCAACAAAGCAGGCATAGAATAGCTCTTCTGTTACCTGATAAAAAGCTTCTAGGAAAAATCCCCAGCTAAGGTCATACTTAATGGTAACAGACTGAATGCTTTTCCCCTAAGATGAGGAACAAAACAAGAATGACTGCTCTATCCACTTCTGTTCAGCTTTGTATTGGAGGTTCAAGATGGAGACATTAGGCAACACATGTAAATAAGTGGTGTCAGGTTAAAAAAGGAGAAGTAAATTATCTCAATTTGCAGATAACATCATCCAGTATATAGACAATCCTAAGTAATACACTAGACACTATTAGAGATAGTAAGCAAGGTCAGTAAGGTTGGAGGATAAAAGATCGATATACAGACATCAATTGTTTTTCTATACACATGCAATGAACAATCCAAAATAGAAATTTAGAAAGCAATTATGTTTACAATAACATCAAAAATAATAAATACTTAGGAATAAATTTAATGTAAGAAGCTAAATTCTTATACTCTGAAAACCACAAGCACTGATAGAAATTAAATAAGGCCTAAAAAAATAAAAAGACATCCCATGTTTATTAACCAAGAGACTTGACAATTTTAAGATGAAAATATTTTTCAAATTGATTTAAAGATTCGGTGTAATGTCTTATAGAATCTTAGCTAACTTCTTAGTAGAAATTAATAAATTAATTCTAAAATCCATATGCAAATTCAAGGGAGCTAGAAGAACCAAAACAATCTTGATAAAGAAGAATGAAGTTGGAGAACTCGCATTTTCCAATTTCAATACTTACTACAAACCTACAATAATCAAGAGAGTCTGGTGCTCAAATAAGAATTGACATATTGATTGATGTAATACTATTGACAGTTCAGTAGTAAATTCATACACCTGTGGTCAATGAATTTTCAATCAGAGTGCCAAGATCATCCAATGGGAGAAAGTGTAGTCTTTGCAACAAATGGTGGTGGAACAATTATATTTATTCATGCAAATGAATGAATTTGGACCACTAATATATAGAAAATTAACTCAAAATGGATAAAAGGCCTAAATGTAAGAGTTAATACCAAAAAAGTCTTAGAATAAAACATAAGCATAACTCTTTATGACTTGGATTAGGCAATGGTTTCTCAGTTATGACAATCGAAGTCAAAGGCAACAAAAAACAGATAAATTTAACTTCATCAAAATTGAAATCTGTGCTTCATAGGAAGCCAACAAAAAAGTGAGATGACTACCCACAGAATGGGCTGAAGTATTTGAAAATCATATATCTGTCAAGGGTCATGTATATACAATATATAAAGAACCATTACAAATCAATAATAAAAGGCAAATAACTCAGTTAAAATGGGAAACTATCTGAATATGCATGTCTACAATTGTCCATTAAGCAAATGAATATTTGCTCAATATTATTCATCATAATGAAACATGACTTCACACCCACTAGGATGGTTAAAATAAGATAGACAGATAATAACAAGTTGTTGGCAACAACGTAGATGAATTAGAATCCTTGTACAATTCCTGGTGGGAATTGAAAATGGTGCAGCCACTTTGTAAAATGGTATAGCCGTTCCTCAAAAGGTTAAATATGGTTACAATATGATCCAGCAATTCCAATCCTAGGTCCATACAGAAGAGAATTGAAAACATTCGTCCACACAAAAACTTGCACAAAATTGTTCATGGCATCAGTATTTCTAATAGCCAAAAGTGTATACAGTTCAAATGCCCATCAACTAAGGAATGAATAAATAAAAAATGGTATATTTATACAATGGAATATTATTCAGAAATAAAAAATAAGTTCTAATACATGGTACAAATAGATGAACTTCAAAAACTTTGTGTGAAAGAAGCAAGTCATAAAAGACCACACATTGTTTGAGTCCATTAATATGCAACATCCAGAATAGGCAAATATACAGATAGAGAGTTCATCAGTGGTTGTGCCAAGGGTGGAGCTTGGTAGGGAGAAATGAGTAATGACTGCTAATGGGTACTGGAGATTTTTTAAGAGGGGAAGAGCTGATGAAATTGTTCTGAAACTGATTATGGTCCTGGTTGCAAAGCTCTGTAAATACAGTTTTTTAAAAACGCCAACATTAAATTGTATATTGTAAAGGGATAAATTTTATGAAATGTGAAATATATTTCAGTAAATTTATTTAAATAGGAGAATAAGTGGATATTATAAATAAACCTACGCCAATAAATTTGACAACATAGTTTAAATGTAAAAATTTTATAAAAGACACAAATGGCCAAAACTAAGGCAAGAAAAAGACAAAATCCAAATAGCCCAATATATAGTAAATACACTGAATTAATAATTTATTCACTTTCAAAGAAAACTATGGGTGAATATGGCTTTATTGTTCAAGTCTATCAAACACATAAGGGGGAAATGATATAAATTTGACACTCACTCTTTCTAAACATGGGAGGAGAAATAAACATTTCTGAACACATTTTAAGAGCCCAAGTTTATCCTGATAGCAAACCAGATAAAGACATTATAATGAATAAAAATTACCATTTCCCTCATGAATACAGAACAAAAATAATCTTTAAAATAGTATTAGAAAATCAAACCCAAGCTTGTGAAATTGATACTATATCATAGCTGATTAAGATTTATATCAAGAATGCAAGGTTGTTTTAACATTTGAGCAACAATCAATTTTATTTACCAAGTTAACAAAATGAAGGAGAAAACCCATATGATTATCTCAATATATGCTGAAATAGCATTTGATGAAAGTCAACATACACTCATTATACAAAATAAACAAACAAGGAATAGAAAAGAACTTCCTCAAACTGATAAAGGGCACTTACAAAACGCCCACAGCAAAAATCTTACTTAACAGATGAAAGAATGAATACCATCTGGTTAAGATTAGGAATAAGACTATATATATTCTCGGCACTTCTATTTCATATTATACTGGGGATCCTAGTCGGTTTAATAACGGAGAAAGAATAAATTAAAGGCATACACATTGGAGAGGAAGAACTAAAGCTATCTTAATTCACAAATGATAGGTCAAATATTTTTTTTAAAAATCTACTAGACCAAGAAGTGAATGTAGCAAGGTCACATGATACAAGTTTTACGATCTCAAACTAATTTTATTCACATGTATTAGCAATAAACAATTGAAAAATAAAGTTACAAAAGCAATACCACTTATAATAGCATCAAAACATGAAATGCTTACATATAAATAGAGCAAATCAAGCAAACTACTGCATGGTCTGTAGACCCAAAACTACTAACAACTAAAGCTCATTATTTCAGTGAGAAATTTAAAAAGACCTAAATAAATGGAGATGTATTATGTAGCTGTGGAATGGAAGACTCAATATTGTTCAAATGCCAGTTCTGTCAAAATTTATGTGTCAATTCAACACAATCGCTGTACAAATTTGAGCAGCATTTTAAAAAACAGATATAATCTGATACTAATATTTTTAAAAAGTGCAAATGATTTAAAACAAATAATTTAACAAATAATAAAATAATTTTGAAAAGAGCAAGTTGAAGGAAACACAATACCTGATTTTGATATTACTATAATGTTCAGTAGTTAAGACAATATCATATTTGCATTAAAATAGATAAATAGATCAAATGAATACAACAATAAGACCTGTGTGTGTGTGTGTGTGTGTGTGTGTGTGTGTGTGTGTGTTTTCAATGAATTTTCAGTAAAAGTGTCGGGGTAATTCAATGTGTGAAAGAATAAAATTTTCATGAAACAGCTGGAAAAATAGGATATCTATTTGGAAAAAAAAGAACTTTGACCCTTACTCATACTATATGCAAAAATTTACCTAAAACGGATCATACAACTAAACTAAAAGCATACAATTTAAAGAAATTCTAGGAGAAAACCTTCATGGCCATTGAGGAATCACATTTTCCTCAATAGGACCTAAAAAGCAAGAACCACAAAAAAAGCAAAATTTGATTGAATGGACTTCATAAAATTTAAGAAGTCTTATATTTTATAAAAGGTTTAAAAATTCGCATAGACCAGCCTCGTTGAAGTGAGGGCAGTAGCTGCTCTGAAGGGTGCTGTGATATGGGGGACACAGGAGGGGTGTCTACAGTGTCAGTGCTCCCTGTGGTTGTATAACGTGTCTCAACAAAGATTAACGCATTTTGGATTCCATTCCCTCATCCTTCACGATGCTAATATGGTATCGATAGATTTAAACATTGTGTCCACTTGTTTCATTATATGTTTAGGAGGGCTGGAGGTTTAGAACTCAGTATTTTCCTGTTTAAGAGGTATAATGAGTCTAAGGGTGAAGAGGAACATTCCTCCTAATCTTGTAAACATGGATATTACTTGTTATTCATACAATTACTGACCTTGCAATCATGATTATGGCTGTGGAGGGCTGTAAGGTATGTTAAACAGCTAATATGCTTAGGCACTGTGCTATGGCATTTAGACATATTGCCTCATGTAGTCTTTATGGAAACCTCCTGAAGTAGGTATTAATAAAATCCCCAAATTACAGATGAAGAAGCTGAATTCATGTGACAGAATTAGAGGCAATAAACCAGGCCCATCTCATTCTTAGAAAGTTTCAAGGTTACATAAAGCACCTATTTCTCCTTGAAAAAGTCTTTGGAAAATTAAAATCCTTGAAATGTGTTTGATCATAAAATCACAAAATTAGGTAGCTAAAGAGAAATTGAAAATATTTCAATTCAACTCTGTCCTGTTAGATATCAAGAACCTGATGTCTCAAAATGTAAGGTGCCTTGCTTGAAGTCATATTGGAAGACTACAGGCTTAGGCTGCCAAATTCCAAATCCTGTCCTCTTGCGGTTATTCCAACTGTCTTCAATAATATGCTAGGTACAAAATCTAGCAAGGACAAGACGCACCATGAATCAGAGGCAAACAGGCAATCCTGGTGGTTTTCCTTACCACACACCAAGAAGAACAGTGGAGATGTAATAGGAGCTGGCAGCGAGTCTGCAGGACCCTGCAGTGTGGAGGAGGTGGGTGAACCAGAAAGCAAATGTCATCAGCGTCAGACATTGCATGGACAGCTTATTGATTTTCTTTTCACTTGAGTCACGATGCACGTCAGTAAATAGCAGATCATGTCATGGGAGCCACGCTGGAAACTGGCAACATCAGGAAGAAGCAAAGCCTTGAAGGGGAGGCCTGCTCTTGTGACAAACATCTCACGTGCACAGGTCCCACTTGTGCGGCTCTTTAGGTCAGAGGAGGCAACTTACCATGGCATTCTGCCACGTGCTGCTTCCTGCCTGTAGTTCTGTAGTTCTTCCAACATTCACAGATGAGAGGAACAAGAAAGCTTGCTTATTTCCTTCCTGGGAGGAAGCTGCAGTAGGTACTTCCATTATTAAGTGGCAGATGGGGGATGTGAGCACAGAAGGGTGGAGAGTCTCTGGAACTTCAGGTCCCTGCTGTGACCTTCCCGCTACCTAAGATCCAGTGCTTGCTGATAGAAACTGATTCTGGATTCTGTAAGTTCCAGACAGCAAGAGTGCAACCGCGTTGCAAACTATAACTGCCACCCAAGCATTTGAGTGCCTCAAACCATCAGGCAAGGAAAGGTGTCATGGGCTGTGCTCCCCTGAAGGAACAAAGTCTACTGTTATAAAATGGGGCAGGAAAACATATAGTGGGCAACTGGATGATCTTCATGGCAATCTCTTAGTCACGGTTGGTGGCAAATGAACAAATGCAGCAACCACATCCAGAGAAAGTCGTACAACTCAACCAGGACTGAGGGTCTGTGTCACCCCACCAGGAATTTAGGAATTTCACCTATACCAGCAGAGGCCTTAGCGTGAAGGGTATATAAAATCAATGGTACACAAAAAAGATGGTAAGTACCTGTTCCAGCCTAGAAACCAGCTGTAGTAGTGAGGGCTCTAATTAATACCACAAATTTTCTCCTCATATATTTTATCCAGAAAATAAAGTAGCCAACCAGAATCCTGAAACAGCTTCTCCCAGAACAAAGAAGACACAAGTAGATCCAAGTGTCCAAGAGGTGGACTGTAGTAGACACAGCGTGACACTGCCCAGATCTAATCCCTTTAGGACTGAAACACTCAGTCTCTCAGCTGCTGGCAGTGCTAACAGTCATTAACTCAAAACCTTCACACCGTCTGCACTTGGCTGAAGAAAGCCATTTTGTCCAAGACAGAGCAGGCCTTATCCAGAGAGTGAAAGATAAGAGGGTAGAAAGGCCCCAGGGGATCAGGGAGGCCTTCGTTGTGGTGTATGGCAGCTGAATTTCTCTGCCCAGTCCTGCTACCTTTCCTTCCCAATGGTGCTGATTCTGAGAGCACTCCCTGTGACCTTCCTGTGTACTTCCTGCGATGCTAACCTTGGCACCCTCATGTCTTCCTTTTCCTATGCCCTTCGTTCTTTGCTGTAGTTTCATATTTATACTTGGGACAATTATTCTTCAGCCTTTAGTATGTTTTGTTGGCGAATATGTGGGACATAGATTCTTCTAGATTAGTTAATCTGAAATGACTACAAATTGCTGTAAATTGTCGGACATATTCTCCCAGGGATAGAATCCAAGGATGACACATTATTCTTTTTTCCCTTTTGACATTTTACATCATTCAATTTGCTTTTGTTTTTAATTATTCACACGATTAAATCAGGACTAAGCTTATTATTGTTTTCTTGAAGGTAATACCTCCCTCACACCTCACTCCCTGCCTCTGGATGGTCTTAGCTTTTTATCATTTTCTTTCGGTTTTAATTGTTTGCATATGGTTTGTCTAGATGGAGCTTTCTTTGCACCTTTTATTTTTGGGATTCTTAGAGCTTATTGGATCTTGTCAGTTACAACATGGTTAGTGCTTCTTCAAATTTTTCTTCTCCTGAAATGTCTGATTTCATGCTTTGTATATCTTTTTAATATCTCATATGCATTTTATAGTCTTTTTTTCTATTTTCTCTCATTTTTGGTCTCTTCCTTAAATTTAGATATTTTCTATAAGCTTTCTGCTATTTCTAATCTGATATACCCAACACTTAATTTTAGTGATTGAATTTTTCATTCCCAAAATTTTTGGTTTGACACATTTTCATGAATTAAGTCTTTACTGAAAATTTCCCTCCTTTCCTCTATTTTCTTGAATATATTAATTACATTAATAAGTATTTTAAAGTTTCTGTCTGAAAGGCTTTTTCAGGTATTTTTCGTTTTTTTCATTGATGTGATAGCACTTAGTCTTCATTTTGCCACATGTCATAATTTACGACAGACTTATGAATGAAATAAACATCAGGAATCTTCATGATGTTTTCTTGCTGCAAAGATGTTTAGATTTTCATGTCAGGCAGGTAGTGTTGCAGCAAGTAAGCTTTATCCTCTCAAGAATGGTTTTAGGTTTTATTGATCTATTTCAGTTTTGTGTTTAATCCTAGGGAATGGTCCTGACTCTTAAGTCAAGCTTTTCTGGGGTATCAACAGAGATACCAGGGTATTATTTATGGCCCCTCTTGGCAATATTTGAAGTGCACCTTCCATCTCCCCTGCACCGAGAACCTGCTGGTACCTCTGCTCGGATTCTTCACTTCTTAGCTTACATTGTATGCAGGGTTTCATGGAGTTTTCCCAGTGCATAAAGAATTTGGAGGTTATTCAATGACTTGAGGATATTTGTATGCAGATTTTGGGACTTATTTCTCTGTGATTTTCTCTCCTTCAAAACTTTGCACCTTATATTTCTGCTGTCTGGTGGTCCTGGAATTTGGTCCGTGCCACTTTAAGATTCTTAAGTCCACTGAAACTGGTATTTATGGCTTGGAGATCTATTCTCTGCATTGCACGCTGGCGAATGCTCCCAGAAAAAAGTCAAGACCAATGTGTTTCTCATCTTATGTATTTTCTTTATCTCTAGTATTGTGGCCCCTCAGGTACTTTTTGAGTTTAGTTGCTCTTCAATGTAAGCATATAACCATAAATGTCATATATGTATGTATGTTTGTGTGTGCATACAGCCAGTGGGCCCTCTGTATCGATGAATTCCACATCCATGGATTCAACCAACTATGGATTGAAAATATTTAAAAAGATTGCATCTGTACTGAACACGTACAGACTTTTTTCCTTGTCATCATTCCCTAAACAATACAGTCTAACAATTATTTATATAGCAGTTACATTGTATTAGGTATTATGAGTAATCTAAAGATGATTTAAAGAAAGTGCATAGGTTATATGCAAATACTGTGCCATTTTATATCAGGGACTTGAGCATCTGCAGATTTTGGTATCCACGGGAGGTCCCGGAACCAATCCTCCATGGATACCGAGGGACGACTCTATTTATAATTCTTTTCAGTAGGAGAGTGAACCTAATGCACGTTTGTAAACTGGATCTCTGCCTCTCCTGCTAACTTCATTCTTTCATCTTTTATTTCAGTGCAGCCTACACTTCAGTGTACTGAATTTCTTGTTATTCTCTGAACACTGCTTTTGCTTGCATCCCTGATTTTGAACGTGGTATTCCCTCCTTTTCTCAGAAATTTTGCCCACCTCATCGACTTTATAAAGGTCTACTTGTCCTTCAAGTCAGTGCTCTACCATCTTTACCTGTTTCTTTTCTCCCACCAGGATGAATTGGTTGATTTTCCTGTATAATGCCTCCAAATTCTGTCCTTAACTGCCTCCGCACCATTTGCATACTATATTATAGTCAGATGTTTATTGGTCTGTCTTCCTCTCTGGATTGTGAGTTTTCTTTATTAAGAGGGACTCTTTTAATGAAGATATTATACGTTTCACTATTGTCAGGGCCCTAGAATATAGTGCTTGACACATAGCATGTGCTAGGTCATTTCGTAGTGGGTTTATCAATGGATGTTTTTGCTTTCATCACTACAGATTTTGTCTTCAGGGAGATCATCAAAAGAGGTGAGCTTTGAGCACTATTATTCATTGAAGAGAAAGATATGGTGAGACGGAAAGTCTATTTCTCGCTGTCAGTCTGGGTAAATCAGTCGATAGGCACTAATCCCAGGTTATCATGTTGGTTGAATTAGTTGGACATTCTAATTATAGCAAGATTACTTAATCCCATATGTAATCCCACCTTTCCTCTTTAATTCCCATTTCCCCCCTCCTCACCTGTACATTCTCATAAAATACAGCCCACTCATTTCTCCTTGACTTATACTGTTTAGCCTTCCATATTGTTCCTTGTCCCCATACTAAGGAAAATTCAACATATCATTCGGGGGTCAGCCTATACCTCCTCCATTTTATGAAACCTCCCTAACTACTCCGCACCTCGCTGCTTCCTTGTGTGTCCGAATACATCACCAGGTCCTCTCAGATGCATACTCAGTTTGTTGTTTTCAATTTTTTCTATGGACTTTATCTTCTCCCCACAACAGCTGCTTCTTGAGGACAGGTATTAATAGTACGTATTTTATCTTCTCTCTATTTTGTCAACACTAAAGAAACCAGCATGTTGGTGGGCTTACAAGGGAATCACAAGAAATATTGTTTAATTAAATGATTAGTCATCTGTCTCTCTTGGCTGACAATGCTGCAATTATATGGCTTAATAAAGGATTTTCCTCACTTTAAGCAATAACTTAAGAGTTATTTAACTTAAAGAGTTATTTAACTTAAAGTTAACTTCAAAAGCTTAACAACTTTTGCCTTATCTAATTCTCCATGCCTTTACCACCTGTTTTATTTACTTAGTGGCACTTCTTTAAATTGACTTTAAATTCTATCTATCTATCTATCCATCTATCTATCTATCATCTATCTAACTTCTATTCACCTATCCACACTTAGCCTCATCCCAATCATGAAATCATTAGTTAAATACCCTACTTCAGCTTTATTTTTCCTGATATCCGTGGAAACAATTATTAACAAAAAGACAACTCTCTGTGTGTACCACCCTGATTCTCCTGCACATCACTAGAGCTACACTGTCCGTAGGGGGATTAGAGCAGCCTTATCTCCATTCTAGTCTGTCTTCTTGAGCCCTAGAGACATGTTGTCTCTATAATTAGATAACACTCCTGGTGCCAGTTTGCCTGGGGAATTAATCTAGGCTCTGCTACTTACCTTCTGCTCCAACCTTGACTCTAACCTGGTTTGGCTAATTTCCATATCATTAGCTTTGAATACAGATTCCTCCTCTTTGTCTAAACCCTTTAGACTGATAACTTGGTATAGCCTGGCCTTTTTATCGGGCTCCTCCCCACATTGACCAGGGGTCTCCATCCATTTTCCCTTAGCCAATTCTTGGGAATTACAGCAATGGTTATGAGGTGGGATGGAATCAGACACATATAGCTCAGGGAAGTCCCTATGAAAGCCAGCTGTGCACACTCACTCTACCCAGCAGCAGTGGTAAGAATATTCACTTATGAGTCAAAATCAAACCCAGGTCTTGTGCACGTGATCCTCAGAAATACATGTAATCTCTTAATCAAAGCTCAATTTTCTCATCTGAAAAAAAAAGTGATTATTAATGCAAGCCTGCTGAAGTTTATGTGATGATTACATGAGAATATAAACTAAACCTTCTTATTATCCCTAGCATAGGAAATTCTCAATAAAAAATATGGCATTATTATTACTATTTTAATGTTATTATTGTACTTATTGCTATATCACTACCACTATTCACAGTGATCCCAAGTCACTGGAACAACTCCAAATACTTCATTTCTTGGCAACTTCTAGAGAATCCAGAGGGTGCTGCCTGCTGACTCACTCTGCCCCGGCATCTGGGACTCCAGCTTGCTTGGCTGTCTGCAGAGGCAGCTGTTTCCCACAAAGGCAGGTCTTTTCTCAAGGAGCCCTGAGATCAGAGAACCACAAGACAAAAAATGAGAGAAGTAATTCTGTTTGTTTATCTTTTTCTTAGATGCATATTTGCTAAGGATTAGAAGGAAGAGCCTGATGATACAGGGATTGTTAAATGGAAAAAGACACACACAGTAGATTAGGGACACAAATGCTAGTGGGCAGGTGACATAGACAGTGCCCTCCCTGTCGGAGAGGAATGAGGAGTGAATGTCGAGTAGTTCACCCGTGAAGGGCAAGTGAGCGGAGGTCTGATTAACTTCTTTAGGGAGGCACATTTTTCTCCTGCACAGCATTCGCCGTATTCAGAGTGTTCATTCCACGTTAGCAGTTCGCTGCTTTACACTTGTCATCCTTTAGCCTAGAGTTTTGAGGTTTTGATGGTTATTTATGGTTGGCAAAAGAAACCAATCAGCTGCAGGAGACAGCAAGCTCATGCTCATGACAGTGTGGTGGTAAACACTGCTTGGCCTTTCTTTTAATTTTAGTCAACAGTAAGTTGCTGCCGTCCCTACATGCTGCCTTCTCAAAGCAGTTTTTAAGTGCTCTGGCTTGTGATGGTGGCGGGAACAGACAGTCCTGCAAAAGAACCATGATAATAATCAGGCACAAGGTGAATTTCTTCATCACAGTGACATATCATCAAAGATAGTTTGCATGAGAGTTTTCCTGTGCAGGAGTAATGACTGCAAATAGATAAGAAGTTGTTGCTTCTGGGGTGCTGATTAAAAAACACTGTATTTGTGTGTGGTTATTTAGCAAGGTATCTTAGTCCTTTGGGGCTACTATAACAAAATTCTATAAACGAGGTGGCTTATAAACAGCAGAAATGTATTTCTCACAGTTCTAGAAACTGGGAAGTCCAAAATCACAGTGCAGGAAGATTCTGTGCTTGTGAAGGCCCACTTCCTGGTTCAAAGGTGGTCGTTTTCTTGCTGTGTCCTCACATGTCAGAGGGGAAGCGAGCTCTCTGGGGCCTCTTTTATAAGGGCACTAATCCCATTCAAGAGGGCTCTATCCTCATGACCTAATCACCTCCCAAAGGCTCCACCCTCAAATATTATCACATCGAGGATTAGGTTTTAACACATAAATTTGGTGGAGAGATAGAAACATTCAGTCTGTAGCACCAGGAATACTTAGAGTACTGGGATGAGACTCACTAGGTATTTATGAATAAAAGTCACCTAAATTTTTCTGGAGCTGAGGTTTCAAAGAGATTTGAAGAGTCTTTTGCCTGCTTTTTAATGGGGTAGTTTGTTTTTTGCTTGCTGATTTGAGTTATTTGCTCATTCTGGATATAACCCTTTATCGGATACATAGTTTGCAAATATTTTCTCCCATTCTGTAGGTTGTCTGTTTGCTCTGTTGATTATTTCCTTAGCTGTGCAGAAGCTTTTTAATTTAATCAAGTCCCACTTATTTATTTTTGTGGTTGCTATAATTGCCTTTGGGGTCTTAGTCATAAATTCTTTGCCTAGGCCTGTATCTAGAAGAGTTTTTCCTACATTTTCCTCTAGAATTCTTACAATTTCATGCCTTATATTTAAGTCTTTTATCCTTGAATTAACTTTTGTGAGTCATGAGAGATATGGATCCTGTTTCATTCTTCTGCATGTGGCTATCCAATTTTCCCAATGTCATTTATTGAATAAGGTTGCTTTTGCCCAGTGTATATTGTCTACTTTGCCAAAGATCAGTTGACTGTATGTAAGTGGTTTTATATCTTGGTTCTCTGTTCTGTTCCATTGGCCTAAAATGTGGGCAAAAGACATGAACAGAAGCTTTTCAATAGGAGATACACAAATACCCCCCCCCAAAAAAAGAAAAACACATGAAAAAATGCTCAACGTCACTAATCATCAGGGAAATGCAAATTAAAACCACAATGAGATATCACTTTACCCCTGTTAGAATGGCTTTTATTAAAAAGTCCCAAAACAATAGATGCTGGCATGGATACAGAGAGAAAGGAACACTTATACACTGTTGGCAGAACTGCATGTTAGTACAACCTGTACGGAAAAAAATATGGATATTCCTCAAAGAGCTAAAAGTAGACCTACCATTCCATCCAATAATCCCAATACTGGATATCTAGCCAAAGGAAAAGAAGTCATTTTATCAAAAAGACCGATGCACTAGAATGTTTATAGCAACATAATTCACAATTGCAAAGATGTGGAATCAACCCAAGTGCCCATCGATTCATGAATGGATTAATAAAATGTGGTATATGTATACCATAGACCACTATACAGCCAAAAAAAGGATGAATTATTGCCTTGTGCAACAACCTGGATGGAACTAGAGACCGTTATCCTAAGTGAAGTATCTAAAGAATGCAAAAAAACACCACGTGTAGTCGCTATTAAATTGGAACTAACTGATGAGCACACATGTGCACAGAAGAAAGTAAAACTCAATGGAAATCAAGCAGAGGGAAGACAGGATGAGCAAAACCTACCTAACGGGTGAAATGAACACTAGTTGCATGATGGGCACACTTATAGCAGTGACTCAAGCTTTACAAAAGAGATCCATGTAACCAAATGCATTTGTACCCCCTCAATATTTTAAAGTAAAAAAAAATCAACATAAAACCAAAAAAAAAAAAAAAGTGGCTTGAAGAGGTCAGAGGACATAAGAGAAAGAGAACATGGCTTTGAGTCACATATGTCTATGTTTGGGTTCTAGTTCTGTTTTACTAGCTGTGAAACACTGAGCATATTATTTCTTCTTTCTGAACTTTAGGTAAAATGGAAAAACTAAAGCTCAGAAATGGGTAATAATTTTTTTTAAAATGAGGTTAATGATAATAACAATACCCACCTCATGAAGCTGTTTTCAGGATCAAGTGAGAGAGCACTTGTGGAAGAGCCTGTCTTTATTTACTATTGCTGCTATAAAAATCGCCATAAACTTGGTGGCTTAAAACAACGCAAATTTATTATCTTACATTGCTGCAGGATAGAAGTCCACTGCAGGTGTCGACAGGCTAAAGTCAGTCTGTCAGAAAGGCTGTGTTCCTTCCTGAAGGCTCCAGTTGAGAGTCTGTCCCCTGTCCTTTCTAGCTCCTAGAGGCCATCTGCATACTTTGGCTCAACTTCCTCTGTTTTCAAAGCCAGAAATTCTGGGTCAAATCCTTTTTCCACATCACTCTGAACTCCTCGTTTGCTTCCCTCTTCACTTTTAAGAACTCTTGTGATTCCATTGGGCCCACCTGGATAATTGAGGCTACTCTCACCATCTGGAGGTCCTTGACTTAATTACATCTGCTGAGACCACTTCGCTGTGTAAGGGGGTTCAAGGATTAGGATGTAGACAATTTTTAGGGGGAATTATTTGTTGTCTACTACAGAGTGCCATACCTATGAAAGCTATGCACATGGCACTATTGGCTTATTGGAACATGGTAGGATCTTATTGAAAAACTGGGGAGTGGTGAGGGCTGTATTTATCTCCCTTTCACCATTGTCTTAGAAAGCTACTTCACCTTTCCTTGGGCCTAGAGTGCTAAGCAACAGGATAGTTGATTTACTTCAATGCCTTGATGTGTATATTTAAAATATTTGGGGTTAGAAAAGTTTTCTAAAATATCCTGCAAGGTTGGTATTGAGCTGTTAGGTGTGGAGACAATGAGCCAGACTGAATGTTAGCAATCAAGCCTTTATTCCCTAACTCAGACAGTGCAGGAAAGAGGTGAGAGAAAAAGGTGCCAGCTCCCGAGGGTTCCACATCCTCACAGACTGGCACCAGGCTGGGATGTGATGATGTGTGGTGCAGATGAGGGAGATTCCTAACACTGCTGAGGAGCCTTGAAGAAAAGACTTCTGCATTTTCATGGACCCAGGGGACTTGGGGAAGGGAGTGAGGGAAGAACCAGGAGTGGAAAAATATTTTATTTTATTGTGTTAAATTGGAAATAATGTTCATATATATTTACGGGTACGATATGATGTTTCAATATATGTATACATGGTGGGATGATCAAATCAGGCTAATTAATAAATCCATCATCTGAAATACTCATCATTTCCTTTTGATGGGAACATTTAAAATCCATTCTTTTAGCTATTTTAGCATATACCATACATTATTATCAACTATAGTCATGCTGTGCAATAGATCTCCAAAGCCTATTCCAGGACTGCTATCTAACTGAAATTTTGACCAATGTCTCTTCTTTCCCCATCAACCCCCACTCTCATCCCCTGGTAACCACCATGCTATTCTCTACTTCTATGAGTTCAACTTATTAAGATTCCACATATAAGGGGATCATGTGGTATTTGTCTCTCTTTGCCTGGCTTATTTACAAAGCAGAATGTCCTCTAGGTTCATTCATGTTGTTGAACATGATGGAATTTCCTGCTTTATAAAGGCTGAAAAGTATTCCACTGTATATATATATATGCCACTGTTTCTACAAAAATTTATTCATCCATTGATAAACACTTCAGTTGTTTCCGTATCTTGGCTATTGCAAATAATGCTGCAATGAACATGGGGGTGCAGATATCTCTTCTACATACTAATTTTAATTCCTTTGGCTGTATACCCAGATGCAGAATTGCTGGATCATATGGTAATTCTACTTTTGGTTTTTTGGGGAACCTCCATACTGTTTTTCAAAATGGCTGTACTAATTTACAGTAACACCAACAGAGTATAAAGTTGTACTCTGTACAACTTCTGTACACGAAGTATAAAAATACTGAGTCCAAGTGAAGGAAAGTGCCTTCGTTAAGGCCCCTGTTAAGGAGGTTTTGGCAGAGGCTCCAGGGAAGTGCCTCAGGAGAGGCTGCCAGTGGAGGTGTCTGAGCCCAAGCCCTTGACTGCAGCTTCCTTCAGAAATCTGCAGCACACTGACTGTGCAGGAAGTCTGATTTGGGAAGGATCAGTCTCCTCCCTGAGGCCTGTCA